>OX578141.1:65789086-65859086 GCA_951213105.1 Amaurobius ferox | reverse complement strand
TAATATCCATACCAATTCTTTTATGTAGTGCTTTTATTCTATTAGCGATTATTGATTCGTTGCTAGGAATTAAGGTATACATGGCACTATCCTTATAGCATTGGATTAAAGTATCGACATAGAATTTTTTACACGTGAATGCAAAATTCGATACGATTTTGTCGGTGTATGTCAATACGAATTCTTCATTAAATTGCTTGATTGAAGACGGAAATCGAGAACTCCCAGAATCCTTGTTTCTGCTCGGGTAGTATTGGCAAAAAGCACTGTAAAAGGCATATTTCCATGCGTTAAAAGTCTTTACAGGTAAACTGTGTTTGACTGCCATCTTGTATATGAAGGTTTCAAGATCGTAATTGAATTCATTATAAATATTATTAAATTCTTGTATTCGGTACTTAGTACCGAGTTGTAATAAGTTTTTGAGTTTATTATCTTTTATAAAATCTAAGTTTCCAGTAATTATATGCTTGTGGTAGGGATCACAATGTATATTTTTATGACATTGACAGGATTCAATATTAAATGAAGACACAGTTTTACACAAAATTTATTGTAGTTGAATAATCTTCTTCCGTTGGTTCTTACAAAGCGATAGGATATCTTGATATTTAGATTAGGCAAAGAAAGACGTTCTTCTATATTATGTAATATATGGCTGAATGGAATACTTTCGAACATTTTATTCTTAAATGTTGTAATAAAAAATTCTTTTGATTTGTTAATTTGATATTTGGTTCAAGTGCTACATTATATTTTGCGGCTCTGAGTTTAATTAAATCCAGAATGATGTCTATATTAGTGTTTGTATCTTCTGTATTGCAGTTATTTTCACTTAAATTGAAATTTATAATAAAATTCCATATACGTTGTAAGTATTTAATTTTGATACTGTTGGCTATATTCTTGATCCATCCGAATTTCACCGTTATTTCTGTTTTTATGAAGTCTGAGATTTTTTCTTCTGTTTTGATATAATTTAAATGTTGCCTTTTGTTTCCTCTTTGGTTTCTATAAGTTTTATTAGGTATTGAATTTTCTAAGAGAGGGTATGTTTGACTATTCCTGCATCTTTCTTTATTGCAATTTTCCTTGAATAATAAAGTATTCAGATCATATGGATATGCAGAATTGTATTGCTTTATATGGGTGTTTTCCCACCACAAGCGTTCAGAAAGGTCTGGTTCTATATCAATAATAGTTACCATAATATTGCTGAAGGGGTGTACTTGAAAATGTCGTACTTCTAAGTTATTATTGGTGGTTGGCTGTTGGATTTTGCCCACTTGACTTCGGTGCAGATTTATACGGATATTCAGGGAACTCTGCGTCTGTCCTATATATTTCGCCTGACATGCAAGGCATGATATGCAATATACCACATTAAAAGTCTTGCAAACGATTTTTATATTGTCCTTTTTTGTAGAAATTTGGTGTGGATTGGCTACGGGACAAAGCTTACATCGCTTAGAATTGCATATCTTGAATTTGAAGTTCTTCATATGGTGGTAGTGTTGATAAAAGTCGTTAAAGAAAGATGATCTGTTATAGATCGTGTCATACATTACGGAAGAATTTACATTTTTTATGTTTGTCACAGCTTTATCAAGGACAAATGTATAAGGCTTATGTATAAGGCTAGCATGTATAAGGCTTATGTGTCAATACGAAAACACCAACAGTATGGAATTTATACAACCATACACGACAAGAGAAATTCATACAATATCAAAATTAATAATATTATTGATTGGAATTCAAACCTCACTAAAAATATATTCAGAAATATTATTATCGGATACTTCAGAAGAAACAGAAACTACAGTACTTTTAAAAAAGACTGCATTTATGAATGTAATAAAATAATAAATGATGCATTGAAAAGAAATTACCCTAGATATTTTTTACAACATTATTACTATTCCTTTTTCAAAGAAAGAAATTGTGCTTTGTTTGAATATAAATGAGCATTCTTAATCATATATATATTCATATCTGCGATCCTATCATCATGAAGTCTTTTCGCGCATGCGCGACTTTCCCCTATAAAATGTTGTGTTTTCATGTTGGATTGTAGGGTGTATCGCTTCCTTGCTTGGCTCCATCTTTGCTTTTGCGTCCGTTCGGGTGCTTCTGTCTTTGCACATGTGGGAGATTGACCATTGAGCTACATTGGTGCCGTGAGCGTTGCCCGGGTCGTAAAAGCTGCTTTAAGCGGGAAAGGGGTGTCGCAATCCACCCCTGCCATTCTATGCAAATCATATTGTCACTCCTGTTCTCGCTTATTTTTTCTTCTTGTTTATATCCTTATATGCCACTCTGGATGCAGAGCTGCTAAGCGCCACATCCTCTGTAAGGTTTCTATTTTCTTCTTTACTTAAATAGGAGTTCCTTTCGTGATATACTTATTTTTATATGTATATATATATATATATATATTTATATATATCTATATTTATATATATATATATATATATATATATATATATATATATATATATATATATATATATTTATATATATATATATATATATATATATATTTATATATATATATATATATATATATATTTATATATATATATATATATATATATATATATATATATATATATATATATATATAATAGTAAATACATCATCAAATAGCAAAAAAGGGGGGGGAGGCATAAAGGAAGGTTTCTAGAGTAAAAGCGCTTTAACCGGGAACGGGGGGGTCACTATCCCCCCCGGCCTTTTTTCTGTCGTTCCTGTAAACACTCTCCTTTCTTTTCCTCCATTCCTTTATGCCTCCCCCCCCCTTTTTTTGCTATTTGATGATGTATTTACTATTATATACCTGCTAAACATGAAAGAGCGTCATGGCGCCTTAATGTTATGAAGTGTTATAATTATGTTTTTTGTATATCTTATTTTTAGATATTTTTCTTATATATATATATATATATATATATATATATATATATATATATATATATATATATATATATATATATAAATATATAGAGAGAGAGGGAGAGAGAGAGAGAATAAAAATGAAATTTGAAAATAACCGATGAAGTGAAATCTCACACATTTATTTCGATAAATGGGACTGTAAATCAAATAATCATATGTTAGAGGTGGAAATGATTTTTACCAATAGATATTTAAAACTTTAATTTTTTAAAGAAAATGTTGTTAAGAATAAAAATATAAAATAAATACAAGGCAGTAAAAATGGTGTCTGTTTAGGAAACATCTTCAACGGCACATTTTTAACATGGGCACAAAGTATTCCATTGTTTCTGTAATTGCGTAACCACAGGTTTAACCACAGGGTTCAAACATTGTGTGTCCAACAACTGGAGTAGAAGTTCATAATTTTAAGACAAATTGGACTACAAGATAATATATATAATAATATTAGACCGGGAACCGCTTAGAATAATAAAATAATATATAATTTTTCCATGTTATGGACACTGAAAATCTAAGGCATTTTTGAGAAATTTAAAGCAGGCTACGTAGTATGACTGATTTTATCAATTTATATAAAGATTAAAAAATTCGTGGTAAACAGCAAGAATTTTGTTGCTATTCAAGATATCACCTATCATACTTACGAGCGCTTAACGAAACCGGTCCATGATGCTATTATCTGCATGGGAGTATGTTTCAAAATTATTTCCCCCACATGCGGGTTCTGTGACTAAAAAATACATTATTAAAGCAAAGTGTTGTAGTATCAACCGATTTCAGAGGGAAAAGCCCATAATCAATTATTTGATGCACTAACGAAGATTTTTGTCAATTTATATTATTTACCTAAAAACTTCATTAGTGCATTAATGAGTCACTGTATAAACCTATTTCGTAATTAAAATCGGTTTATACCTATAATCAACTATTTGCTGTACTAAATTTCTTTTTTTCAAGTCATAATTTTTTTTTGTCAATTTAGTTTGAGTGTGATTTTTATAAGAACTTTTCGTGTCCATCGTGTTTGTTAATAAATTGCTAATTTTTCAAATTTTAAGTAACTTACTTAATAGCAAAAAATAAAGAATTTGAAATATAGTTTTTACACGAACATGAAGGATGCGTAAATACAATTTTATATAACATTTCATATAACAACAGTGATAAAATCATTTCTTCAATTTACCGTTATATATAGTTGTAATATCTACTAAATGCATTTCAGAAGAAAAATTACATTAAATTTCATAATGTAAGCAATGTTATAATGTAGTATCTAAAATGTTAAATAATTTTACAGAATATATAAGAAAAAATATGCAACATGTATTTATAGAACCATATGATATTCTAATGTTAGCATATTTTTGTCGAGAAAATGTTCCATGTTACTTATACCTAGTGGATATTTCATTTCCAGAAATGCAAATTGAATCCTATGAAATTTGACTCTATAGTACTATGCAGCAAGTTTATATTTGTGTAGTAATATATATTTCACCTTAAAATATGCATAAAAGAATTTACTATATATAATAAGTTACGTTTCGATAGTCAAATTATTTATTTTTATAAAAGTTTTTCTCATAATATCTATAGTTCAAAAATTCAGTAATGGAGAAAACATATTATTATATATATACTAGCAGCATACCGTTCTTCTTACGGAGTATATAATATAAAGAAACTTAAAATTCATAATCATGTGCAAATTCGTATAGAATACTAAATGATGTTTTTAATCAAAATATTCTGTTAAAATATTTAATTTAATGCTCCCATAAAGAAGTGTAAGAATCTCTGTTCTCGCTATACAAAATTATCTTCACGGGTAGATCTGAAGAATAAAACATCCTGGCCCCTTTTGTAAGCAAATTTGCAAAAAACATGGAATTGAATCAATATATGCAAAATAGAAGCATTAAAATTGTATGGGATCCGTACTATTTATATAAGCGAATATTAGAAGATATAACCTGTATTAGTAGATTACATGTATAAATTGAAAATATCAATAAACCCGTAATCTGAAGGTAGTAATTGATTCTAGTATATGCTAAAATGAAAGTGCTAAAATTATATGGGAAGATATACCTGCAGTACTTATAATGTCGTAGATTAGAAGATATGTCCGAGTGTTAGTAGAAGACTACCCGTATTACAATATGAGTCTCAAAACCTTTTGCCGAAACAAAGCAGATGACGTAATAAATTGAAAATATCAAAAATTCCCGTAATTGTCATACCCGAAGGTCGTACTTGATTCCAATATATGCCAATAACCCAATATATGTCAAAATATATGCCAATATACCTGTACTACTTATATTCTCGTAGATTAGAAGATATACCCGGGCATTTGTAGAAGATTAATCGTACAAAGTACAACATATGAGTTTCAACAATTTTTGTCGCAATAAAACAATGGCATAATAACTTGAAAATATCGATAATCTTTGAATCAATAATTCCCGAAAATATCATAATAATAATGTTTAAACCTGAAGACTGTAATTGATATTATCCAGTCAAAAATGCAATGGCAGTGACATTTATTTTATATACATATCTTCATTATTCAAATCGGGAAATATTTAATTAAAATCGTCTACGGCATAAACACATTGGATTTAAATCCGTTGGTAAGGGACATGATCTTATTTCCTTCAAATAAATTGGTGGAAAACAGTATCGTCTGAATAATGCTATATTTATAAAAGGTTTGCCGACATTATCTTCAATTTAGCGACATTTAAAAAAAATCGCCAAATTTATCGGCAAATGGGACTGTGGAACTGACAGTCCCACTTGACGACAAATTGGCGAAACATCATCACAATACTACCCCCTAAGAAAACACAATGCATTTCATTTATTTAGCGCAATTTTATCAATTTCAAAATATTTTTATGGATTTAGAAACATGTTCAGCAATTTGGTGACATTTTAAATATTCGCTAAATGTGTTACGATGTAGGACGGTTGGTCTGATAGACAAATGCTAACGAAACATCCCTTCAGTACTCTCTAACAAAATAAATTTCATTTCATTTATTTGCGTCGTTTTTAACAATTTGGTGACATTTCCGTCAATTTGGCAACGTTTAAAAAAAGTTGTTAAGTTAGCGATATTTCGCCAAATTCGTAGCTCTGAATATGCAGATCTGAATAAATCATCTTGATCTCAATTGTATATACTGAATAACAACACTGCATTTGTATTAGAATATATACCAGTTCTACACTTTTTCTATTTCAACAATCTGCTAAATAAATTTATTGTCTAAACACAATATACGTAGTAGGATTCAAAAGTTCCCGGACTGAGTCTATAACTTAAAAAATATTTGTAGTAGAGCGACTTCGATAACGTTTCTGTGTTACTACGTTCTCTCCCTCTTCTAAAAGTGGTTTGACCAAAATCACGTGGTCGGTGACTCGCCACGACGTCGTATTTTGTAGACGGGTGCACTTAGTGACCGGCGATGGAAAGAAATGACGTTTGTTGAACAGAGAATTGATATCAAATTTTGTGTTCGCTTGGAAAAGAGTGCTACGGAGATTTACGAAATGTTGAAGCATGTGTACGGCAGTGATACATTATCGCGAACGCAAGCTTTTGAGTGGCATTGACGTTTCAGAGAAGGCAGGGAAAGTGCCGCTGACGACAACGCTTTGGCCGTCCGAAGACTTTCCACACCGCTGAAAACAGGTTTCTGCGACGGTACGTGGGAACAGTCAGCAAACAATATCGGAAATAGCAGAATCAGTTGGGATATCCGAGGTCACATATCAACGGATAATGACTAAGGATCTTAACATGCATAGGGTGTGTCAACACATCGTTACCCGTATGTTAAGTGAAGACCAAAAGGGATCAGATCATGAGTGTTTTTGCAGGACAACACTCCTGCACACCGATCCCTCCTCGTCGCTGACTTTCTTGCGAAAACACAAACAACTTTTCTATCACATCCTCTTTACTCCCCTGATCTCGCCCCCTGCGACTCCTCGTTTCTGCGCCCCCTGAACTTTCAAGTCGCTTTCAGGGTCGTCGATTTCAATCCGCAAATGAAGTTAAAAGTGCATCGCCGGCTGAGTTAAAGGACATGGTTAAAAATGGATTCCAGAAATGTTTCTATGACCTTTATAAGCGATGGCAAAAGTGTGTTGTTGCGCAAGGGTCTTATTTCGCAGGAGGATGTGTTTTAGCATTTTAATTGATAATATTTTTTAAGTTATGGACTCAGTCCGGGACCTTTTGAATCCTACCTCGTATGAGTTTATCAGCTAAACACAATATATAAGCTTGAAAACTCTTTGTCAAAATAAATGAAAGTGATGTACGCAGTCCGCAATTAATATTATTAAAAGAAAAATCTAACCGTTCATTTATAAGATATATTTTTACATCCATTTATTAATTATTCAAATCGAAAAAGTAATAAAGAACATTTACAAACATATTTAATTTTATTGCGTTGCCGAGCAACATGATATGAGGTAGAATCATTTTGATTTTTTAATACATTGTTGATTGAAACCCAGACCGTCCGACCTACCAGAAAGGTGTAAGGTAACTGTTTGGACGGTCGGGAAGTGCCACCCAATTTAGACCGGAACCCAGTGGGGGAGGCATCCACAGGGACCGTACCCTCCTTCCCCTACCACCAACCTCTCGGAAGGACTTTCGGACCCACATGTTTAACGTGATCGTACTCCGCATGAACACGGCGGCAGTTTTGGCAGTGGCTGGAATCGAACCCGAGCCTACCGAGTGCAACTCCAGCGCGCTAACCAATGGGCTACCGCGCCCTTAATACATTGTTGAGTAAAAGCTTGTGAAAAATAAACCATGGTGATGGATTTACAATTTAAATTCATGTTTCAAATAATTAATGCTTTCAGAAAGTGACTAATTTGCGCAAAAATCTCATACAAAACTCAGAAATAAAGTTTTTATTCACTTTCACGTTGTAAACAAACGATTTTTAATCTTTTCGTTTAGAGGAACCACGGAGTTAGAGAGCTGAACTCGTAAGAAAATGCTTCGTTTTTCATTCATATATCGACAAACCCTGAATTTAGAAACTCGAAACTGTGCATAAATTTAAAGGGGGCTATTTTAAGGGTACCCACAGAATTTCATTAAATTCGGTTCAGCTGTTCTCCTGTAATGATGAGACAAACGAAAGTTTTGTTTTTCACTAATATCTCGAGAACCACTGGTTGTAGGAACTCGAAACATAGACTAAATTTTATGTGGGGTTATTTTAAGACCACCCACAACATTTCATCAAATGTGGTTCAGCCGTTCGTCCGTGATGATGGGACAAACAGACAGACAGACATACAGGTTTAAACATTATTATCTATATAAATAAATTTGAAAATCTGTCTGTCTGTCTGTTTGTCTGTCTGTCCCAAACTCTGAAGCACAAACACTATATTTTCGTTCGCCGTCGCGATCTGTGGTAACAGCTATTATCTCCCCGATCCAAACTTCGCATGTCCAACTATCGAGGGGAAAGCTTTGACTTCGCTCTTTCCTTTTCTTTTGGAGGAAAAGGCTGATGATGGTTGAGGGCGTTTATTTTTGGAGATTTCTAATTTTGCGTATTTAATAGATATTAGCCTATTTTTTTAAATTTGGTATTATATCATCATTATGAGTATTGCAATAAAATGTTATGTACATTGGATGAAAATTCGATAAGATAGTAATAATTCAGGGATTAAAGAAACTTTTTTGTGATTTCAAGTATTTCCTTGTATTTGTGTCTTTTTAGTTCAAAAGAAAAAGAGATAGTTCAAAACAAGCGATTTGGAAATTGAGTGGTGTCATCAGCGTCCGTATTATTTAAGTAGTGGCTGCTTATTTAGGACCCAAGCAAGTTCGTGTAATTTGTTCTAGTTCATCATAAAATCGAGACATCCTGTACAAAAATATAAAACACTACCCAGAAGAATAAAAATAAAATACTAATTAAACATAGTCGATTATAGAGTGAGTAGTTGTTGAATCTTTTTTGAAAAAATGCAAAAAAGTTTAAACGTTCACTTTAGATAAGCCACTTCAGATTGATATTATTGTCCAAGACTACACTCATTTTCAGACGGGCGGGGTCTGCATTAACATATTGTTCAGTTTAGAAACGCTACTCATGCAACTTTAATTATCACGTTTTTACGCTATTGGTATGTCCAATTATTTGTCCTATTGGATGTATGCATATCGGACGGAGGGAGCAATAGTTTTCATGGAATATACCCAATTTATTCGTGTTAGAAATAATATTTCATAAATAAAGTCTCATTATATACAATTAATTTTACATTATATTATATCAAACTGTGACACAAGTTGGCGCACGAAAACTGAATAATTGCAAAATTTTTAAGGTGAGCTTCATTAGCGGCATCTCGTTTGAATTCTAAATGTTGCCCCTTTTATAAACCAAACATTTTTCAGCTGCGTATTTGCTTGAATTATTGCATTCAAGTTTACGAAACAAATAATTAAATACGTAAAAATATAAAGTAACTAGCAGCATACCCGTTCTTCGTACGGAGTATATAATATAAAGAAACTTATAATTCGCAATCATGTGCAAATTCTGTTAAAATATTAAATGTATTGCTCCTAAACAGAAGTTTAAGAATATCTGTTCTCACTATGAAGCATTATTTTCACGGACAGATCTGAAGAATAAAACATCCTGGCCCCTTTTGTAAGCCAATTTACAAAAAAAAAAGGAATTGAATCAATCAATATACGCAAAATGAAAGCATTAAAATTGTGTAGGATCCGAACTACTTATATACGCGAATATTAGAAGATATAACATGTATTTGTATATTAGAAAATTACCCGTATTACAATTTGAGTCTCAACAATCTTTGCCAGAATAAAAGAGATGACGTAATAAATTGAAAATATCACTTAATCCCCGTAATCTTTATACCAGAAGGTCGTAATTGATTCCAATATATGCCAATATATATCAAAACGTATGCCAATATACCTGTACTACTTATATTCTCGTAGATTAGAAGATATACCAGTGTACTTGTAGAAGATTACTCGTACAACGTACAATAAGTTTAAACAATTTTTGTCCTAATAAAACAATGGCATAATAACTTGAAAATATCAATAATCTCCGAAAATATCAATAATCTCCGAAAATATCAATAATTATAACGTTTAAATCTGAAGACCGTAATTTATATTATCCAGTCAAAAATGCTATAAGAAAAATCAAATTGTTCTTTTCTAAAATATATTTTTGTAATCATTTCTTTATTATTCAAATCGAAAAAATAATAATTAAAATTAACAGACAGATTTAATTTAATTGCGTTTCTGAGCAACACGATATAAGATAGAATCTTCCTTATAAACTGAGAAATTAAATAACCACTTTGATTTCTTTGCACTTTTGTTCAGTAAAAAGCTTGTGCAAAATAAACCATGGAGATAGATTTCCCATTTAAATCATGCTTCAAACAATTCATGTTTTGAGAAAGTGACTAATTAGAGCAAAAAATCTCTCACCAAACTCAACGATAAAGTTTTAATTCACTTTCAAACGATTTTCAAGCTTTTCGTTTGGATAAACCACGGAGTTAGAGAGTAGAACTCCTAGGAAAAAGTTTCTTTTTTCATTAATATCTCGACAACTCCTGGTCTTAGATACTCGAAACTTGGGCTAAATTTATGGGTGATATTTTAAGGATATCCACAAAATTTCATCAAATTTGGTTCAGCCGTTCTCCCGTGATGATGAGACAAACGAAAATTTCGTTTTTTTCTAATATCTCGAGAACCACTAATCGTAGAAACTCCAAGCATGGACTACATTTTAAGTGGGAGTATTTCCTGGCTACCCACAAAATTTTATGAAATTCGGTTTAGCCGTTCTCTCGTGATGACGGAACAAACAGACAGACAGACAGATTTTCAATTTTATTTATATAGATAACACGTGAGGAAAACAAATAATATATCGAGTAGAACTTTTAAACGAGTATATGTGTTATGGCATAAGATGTCGTTTCAAATCATAAATAGAACAAAATTCAGAACCAAATGAAAACTTTATGCAAGGAAAAATGAATTAAATTTTGATACCTATAAGGTAATTCCGGTATAGATTGCGCATCCCCCCCACCTAGTTCTGAAACTTAGAGTAAGATTGCAATGTAATATAAACACTAATAGTGTGCCATTTAGTGTTTCATATGTGTTTGATAAAAGTATTGTGTTCCTGTGACTTTTTTCACCTGAAATTGACATATATCTAAGATGAGTTGTGGAATTTATCATGAAATAATTTATTGTTCTACCATATATCGTAAATTATAGCTAAAACTCTAAAAATGTCAGTGGATTCTTTGTTTGAGCGAAGCATGGTCTTCGTGTAGAGTGTTTTTATTGTGATTTCGCATGTTTGATTCTAATTTCAGGAGGCCGTGAGATGCTGCATCTTTCTCCTAGGAATGGGAGAGAGATGCCCTATTTCTAGGATGCCCCACATTTGTCAAGAGTTACTTGAAAAATAAGTAAAATTATAATAATTGTGTTATTCAGTCGATTTTCATCCTACTCTGTTGTTCATTAATGTCATTATTTTGTCTGTGCTGGTTGTATTCTTAAACTGAGTTTAAAATGAAAAAGCAAACACATTTTCGAATTATCCAATTTCTTGTATTTTAGATAATCGCAATTTCAGTGTTTCTATCTTTTTTATATTTAAATATACTTATTTTTGAAGAAAAATATTTGATACGTCCATTAAAATTCATTTATATTAAATGCGGAGAGTTCATTATGTTTTATTATTCATTTAACATAATTCATTATGTTTAATGCACCATAAGGAATGTCCCATTCCTTATGGTGCGTTGTAAGATCCGACTCATGCCGCAATGAGGGGTTTACAAAATAAATTATAATTACTTATTAAACATTTTAAAATGTATTTTATTATAATATATATGTTATATAAATGTATATAAATTATTATGACTACTTAAGTTTCTTGTTTGTGCAACATGAGTCTCAGAATATTGATTTAAAGAATGTTAGCAAATCTTCTCTTCAAGGTAACGGGCACACTATATGCCGGAGAAGCTGTCACAAACCATTAACTACATTCACTCCCCCTCCCCCCTCTTAGGTATATTTGAACGCAAAATTACCTGAAAGTTAATTTTAGAATTTTCTGAAAGTATCAACAGAGGAAATGAAATGACCGAACATTTGCGTAAATGGGGTTTCTAATTTCCGTTTAAAATTTCAGTATGTTTGAAATTCAAAAGAAGTGTCATCTCCAAATTATTTTAAAACAAATGATATAAATGCTGGTAAAGTGATGCCTAATGTAATTTTGGAACACGCGTTAAATTCAAAATGTTTGCATTGTCATTGACTTAGCAAATTGGCATTATTGACTAATTGTCTTTTATTAGCTTTAATAAATGTAATAAAAATTTGATGTGAGCTGGACATGGCTTTCCCTACCGACTCGTTTTCGTTTTCTTTCTTTTATAAATCATTGAGTTTAATAGTACGAAATAACATGAATAATTATTTGAAATAACACTGACTTTTCACTTTTATTTAAGTTTTCTTTTTCATTTGTGGCTAGATATTTCTTCAAAAGTGACGGAGCAAAAAAAGGAAAAAAAAAGTATCTCGAGAACGGTTAGTTCTAGTGTTATGCAGTTAGGGTTAATATTTCTGACGTCAAAAATTACATGAAATAACATGAATAACTATTTGAAATAACACTGACTTTTCACTTTTATTTAAGTTTTCTTTTTCATTTGTGGCTAGATATTTCTTCAAAAGTGACGAAGCAAAAAAAGGAAAAACAAAAAAAGTATCTCGAGAACGGTTAGTTCTAGTGTTATGTAGTTAGGTTTAATATTTTTGACGTCAAAAATTACGTACAAAACAAGCATTTAATTGATTCATTTGAGCATACTTAGTCTTTTATTTTAGAGTTTGGCGATTTTAGCTGTTCATTTCGCACAGCAAAAGACAGCTTCTTTCTTTTCGAATCGTATAAAAATCTAATCAACACCAGAATGTTCCACAAGTGATTTATCTATCAATTTTTTCTTTAATTTGTTCAATTAGTTTTTCGGGTAGAGATATACATATTTTGCGGGCCATTTCGGAAAAAGCCAGGTTCTACTTTTCTGAATCGTGCTGGGGTAACTCACAAGTGACTTATATAGCAAATTTTGTGAAATTTGGTCAATTAAATTTTCATCTAGAATGGATACATAGATTGCACAGACAAACAGACACACATACAGGAACCCAACGGCCGTACCGTGCTGAAAACACCGGTTCTCGTTAGATCACCGAAGTCAAGCAGCATCGGGCGCGGATAGTACTTGGTGGGTGACCACCTCGGAACACCGCGTGCTGTTGGCCATCTCGGGTGCGGTATCCCCGTGGTTTGCGCGCTAGATTTGCACGCTACCACAAATGCCGCCGTGTTCATGCGGAGTACGATCACGTTAAACATGTGGGTCCGTAAGTCCTTCCGAGAGGTTTGTGGTAGGGGAAGGAGGGTACGGTCCCTATGGATGCCTCCCCCACTGGGTTCCGGTCTAAATTGGGTGGCACTTCCCGGCCGTCCATACAGTTACCTTACACCTTTCTGGTAGGTCGGACGGTCTGGGTCTCAACAACACCTACAGGAACACACAGATGTCAAGCTTCAGTTGTGATTTTCGACTTTATTCCAATACTCTCCCTATGCATAATCATGCATTGTAGGGAAAGTAAAACTGTAATAAATATAAAATACGCGTTTATAATTATTACTTTCGCTATATACATATTTTAATGTATAATTAATGTATAAGGGAAGTATTGTGATGGGATTGAAAATTTGAATTCGTATTTTCGACGAAAGAGCGCGTTTCAAGAATCCCCGAATTCGAATCGAACACTTTTGTGGTGATATCTGTGTGTATGTGTGTGTGTATGTGCGTTTGTGAGACAAAATTTGGTACAAGTATTACAATAAGTGAATACTAGAATTCAATTGCTTTTAAATGCAATGCAATTTCAAGAAAACCACTCAATATTCGAATGGAATTTTGAAAAAAACATTTAAAAATCAGAACCTTCAATAATGTTACGTAAATTATTATTTCTTATGCAATTTTTCATTAGAAAACAAATGACATAAACTTTAGAATACTAACATGAACGGCTCTTAAGATATAGCTGATTTTTTAAATAAATTTATTTAAAAAATCACATAACAATAAAAAGTAATAATTATTGTGAAATATGTTTACTTCTCATATGTAATATTATACGATAAATTTGTTAACATCTTTTTTGTGAATTCAGTTCATTCCATTGAAGAGATAAGGTACTTTAATTAATAGTTTTATATTTTGACGCCTAATAATTTGTCAGTAGTCGTTTATATATAACAAAAGCTCTTCTCTGTTTGTAACACTTGACGATACATTTGGAAATCTTGCATCATCGTTAGCGAAATATCGCCAATTTGACGATATATCGCCCCAGACTGACGAAAATTTCGTCAAAATTGCAAAAGATACTACATTAATCGAAATGATGCCAAACTGATGAATGAATAGTTAAACTACTTTAATATATGGATTATATTGTTTATTGAGGATGCTATCAATATTGATATTTGGCAATTTAGAGTTGCGCAAAATATAAGTTAATTGGTTATGTCGAAATAGTTTTACATGTTGTTATCCGGAAAAACACCAAATGTTACAAATATTCAATGTTACAAATATTATGCCATAGATCTTATGCATCATTTTCCCACTGTGATAGAAGTAAATTCATTGCAGTATATAATGAAAATCATGTGCTGTCCACATGAGATTTTTTGTTTAAATTGTTACTTTCATATCATTAAAATTATTACTTTGGGGGGGGGGGGGTAAATTTGAAATATTTAAGATGCCCTTGAATTGAATATTTCATCTCAGTATTTATTGAGACATGCTGCTTTCGATAAGCTTTAAAAATAATGTTGTTTTCATTTTTTCAATTTGATTCTTTGAGAAACCTTAAGCATTTTAAAGTACTCCAAAACTGTCACATGCAGTAGTCATACAGTAAGTTTTTAAAAAACTATTATAAGTTAGACCACTATTTATAATAATTATGTAGGGTCAATCTCGACGAGAAGAAGTTGAAATCTTGTCTGAGTAGCTCAATGGTTAAAGCAACGGCTTGTTAGTTCGAAGATCTGAGGTACGATCTCCGTTTGGTATAATGGGTCCTTTATGGCCGTATGCACGACAGCCATTTGATACAGCAAACAATTGGTAAAGAATAGCTCATACAGCAAACTTTGGCACACCTTTTTAAGTTCAACTCAAAAATGATTTTGCTGAGGGAGCTGCTGTACGAAAAATCTTCTAATGAGACTCGTTCTGCTGATCACATGGTATAGAAGAAGTGGCTGATTAAAAAAAATGGCCGTCCAAACAGTTAACTTACAGCTTTGGGTAGGTCGGACGGTTTATGTCGAACAAAGAGGGAATAAAAAATATATTTCAAGAAAAATAATTGAACCAGAAGGAGGGGAAACAGAAGGGGTCATCATTAGCGAAACCACCATCATCTCTGAAATTCGATGCCGTATCCATATTAGGCGTTATCTAAGCTCAATTTAAGGCCTTTCAAGAAAAATGGGTTTTGCAAGGAAAGTGTACATTTTTGGAATTGGACGTGACAACTCCGGAAATACTTAATGAGCCCCTACCGCACATCGACGCTGAATTTATATTACTCATCATCTGAGCTCTATCTATATCCAATCTTGAGAAATAGATGTTTCAAGAAATTTTTTGAATCTGAAGTGGAAAAATGGAAAAGTGGAAAGTGAACCCTCCTACCTCTTTTGGAATTTGATACTGAATTATATGTATTATCATCTAAGCCTATCTAAAATTAATCCTGAAAAATAGATTCTTAAAAAATTAGTAAAAACTATGATATGGTACAATATTGCCTCTAGTAACAGAAGCGAGGAACAAAGATGAATAAAAATAGAGCTCTTCGTCAAGGGTGTATCCAGGAGGATTCAGGCGTCTGTTCTCCTCAAATCCTACAAAGAAATGTTTTTTTTTATTTTGGGGGATATTTTGTACATATAAATTTGCGTTATTTGGTCTTATCAGCTCGTGTAAGTCCCCTCCCCCCACAAAAAAATTATATGCGCATTTGCTAATCACTATCGCACAAAAGCAGTAAATTTAAATATATATATGTATAAAGCTTCTGAGAGGAGCGGTGTTTGTTTTGGAAACACGGATAATTTCTTATGGGAGAGAAAGCCATTCGGGTGCCAATGCGGCGAAACAATTTTGACTGTTGCTCTCCACACATGAAAATTATGAAAACCTGGCTAAATTTTTCAAAAGAGAAAATACTAACCCCCTTTGCTGCCCGACATGCTTTATGAAAGGCTTTGCTGCATGGAATGATGCTGAATGTTAAGGCAACTGATTTACGAACGGATTACTCTACAAAATAAATTGAATTATGCGGTTTACCGTACGTATAATTTAAATATTTATTTGATGAGCAACAGTAGCGATGGTAGCATAATATTGAGGGTAAAATATTTGAAATACAAATATGCACAGTGTTTCATTAAGAAATTAAAATTATTATACTTACACGACTTATGAATCATAACCACCTTTATCTAAAGGTGACTATGTATGAACATAATCTAAGCAACCAAATGTTCTATTTTCAGTGGGCGGTGAGGGGATTTTAAAGATAGATCATTGATACTAGCAAAAAGTTCTACCACTTCCGAAATCTCTAGTATGTCAGTAGATTATGTTCAATGTGATCTTGCAATGTGCCACATTTTTCTTAATAAGAAATTAACTCAACAGATAACAGTTCATTTCCTGCAAAAGCATTAGTTGTAGCATTTACCCTGGCTTCTATAGTACTTCGATCTCAATTAAATTAAACGTCGTACGTTATACTCTTAAAAGTTGCTACATCATTGTCTGGGATATGAAATAAGTCATACCTCTTTGCTATAACTGTATTTCTCAACAACTTTTGCTCTTCTTTATATCAAAGCTAGTTGTGGGTGGTAAATACATGCATTCAAGTATTACCTCAAATTAATTTGTATTTTATCACCAATATCAATCGCACCAGCTTATTCCACTTTACATTTTCCAATATAGTTCCCAAAGATAGAATGTTGTAGTTATTTACGTTCTTGTAATACTACAGACCTGGTTTTCCAGAAAGTACTGCGTGTGTAGCGAATGGCTATCAATCTTCCATGATCATCAAAATTGTGTTAAATCGTATTAATATCAGAGGACTGATTTGTCAAGTCATTAAAGTTAAGTGATAAGAGAAGTTCGCTGTTTAACATGAGTGATGATGTAATGAAGGCGAGAAGACGTATTGTAGGAAAAGAAAATGAAGACCTTGTTAAAGATATCGACGGCTCTATGTGTCCTCGGGGAATTTTTCGATGATTTCGTACTTTATATATTGTATATGGATATTACCATGATCAACAGCTGATATAATAAAATGTGTTAAATTCTATAATAGTACTGTTAGTGATATTTTTATATAGATGTGTTGATCGCAGCTTAAATAACAAAAGAATCATCTAAGGACATGAATATATATCAATCTTTGGAAAGACTTGCCCATCACGGAGCACGCCTATGGAATATTATTGGAAGATATTTAAAATATGCCACGCTCCCTCGCAGTATGTGCTCTGGCAATTAAATTGGAATAGACATAAAATGCAAATTAGATCAGATATTATCTAACAACTTGAGCTTATTTTCAATCTTGTAGTGTTTCCACTAGACGCTACGTAAAGTGTAAACATGTTATACCAATTTCTTCAGAAACTGTAATTTTTCTAGTTTAGAAAAAGTATTTCAATTTTTACTTGCTGCTTATTCATAAATGTATTCAAATCTGAGGTAATCTATTAAGAAGAGATCCTTTCATGCATTTTCTCATATATATATATATATATATATATATATATATATATATATATATATATATATATATATATATATATATATATATATATATATATAGCATAGCAAACACATCATTATAAGATCTTAAAATTGAAAATAATAATTGTCGTGTTAATAACGTATTTGCGTCTTTCCAGACCCTACCCTACCAGAAGCCCCCGAAACCCTGTACATTGATACTTCGCTCACTTACAGTATGGAATAAGGTAAATAATCTAACAGAGCCGTATTTTTATTTCATACTTTTGGGAGCTGTGAAAGTAATTTTCTTAAGCCTTTTCAAATCCTCCAGAAATACCCCCGTTGGTGATCTAGAAGGCTGAATCCTTACACATCTGTAGTATCGACCACGTGTAAAAATTAACAAAATTAAACGGATTTCTATTTACCCCCTGGATTGCGTAGAAAATGGAATGATTTGAAAAGGCTTTTTCTACCTTCCAAAAGCCGATGACCTAGACGGTAGAATTTTTTTACATTCATAGTATCGACTATGGGAGAGAACTTAACAGAGACGATTTTTTGATTTCTCTCTCGTGGCGGTGGTGAGGTTCAAAAAGTCTTTCCAAACCCACAAAAACTTCCCTGATGAATTAGGCTGAATCTTTGCACATATATGGTATTAATAACGGAGCAGAACTCAACGAAATTATATTTTTGAATTCCTATAGTGAGGACGGAGAGAATTAATGTTTAAATATTTAGAGACCCTCAAGAATCCCCCCCCCCTCTGTGATTTACAAGGCAGAGTCCTTTCCCACTTATGATATCGTCTACGAGATAAAATCTAACTTAGCCTTAACTTTTCAATTTCCTCTTGAGGGTGGTAAAAATGGTGGTTCCAAAAAACCTTTCTAGCCCGATGGAATCATCTATAATATTGACAATAAGGCAGAATCTAATGGAATAGGGATTTCGACTAAGATGTCTATTCTTGACAGGTTTTAATGCTAATAATTCATAAACTTCTAAAATTAATTGAGGAAATAATTCTGCATTGATAGCAAAAATATGAGATAATATATTGGTAAACTCGAATATATATCTATTAATTTGATTGCATGAAATTAAATCATTCGTGGATTTTTGTCATAAAGTATGAAAGACACGCCAATTGCAGATACCAGCATCCATCGACCGAATTCGTGCTAATTATGCGCTAGTCAGAATGGAATAGAATGTAATAGCAACAAGAAACTTGCTAAAAGTCAAAGGTTTTGCGAACTTCTATGAGAAATGACTATTTCAGGTCTTCCAAGTGGCAGGAATAAAATGCATATACAATTTATCTCAGGCCAGACGAAACTACAAAGGCCAAGCTCATAATCACAAATAAAGCCAAGTAAGGGGCTTTCTCCAAAATGTGGATATTACTCTCGTTGCAGATATCAGCATCCGTGGATGCTGGTACATGATTTGGGGAGGGCCCCTTACAGGCTGACTTTGGGATTAGTAGCCTAGAGTGGTTGGTTCATAGTGCCTATCTTAAGGACAATTTTACACACAAGTTGAAACATGGTTTGTCGTAGACAGCTTTAGAACAACTTTAAAATGCCAGGACTTATGTGCTCCTCTATGTTTCTTCAGATGGCCACCGGTTTTAAAGCTATTTGAGTACCACAAACGATAGAATAGTGCCACAAGTTCTCTCAAACTGGAACTCAGAACTCGGACACTTTCCTTTCATTAAAAAATCGTTATACAAACTAGACAACATTTTGTTTTCCTCCGATAATTAATTTTTGAGAAATAACTACATATTAAAATTCCAAATTTGAAAAATTTTATAGAGTTTTACACCTTATAGAGTTAAATTAGTAGGGTAACATTTTTCCGTTTTTGAAATATTAGAAAATCAATAAGTGAAGAAATAAAAATATAAATAAGGGGCTTAAACACAAATTACACTAGTAAACATAATTTTGGCACATGAAAACTGTCTTTTGATAATTACTTTCCTTACATATATAGTGTAATGCATAATTGGAGTGTTGTGATGGAGTTGAGATTTCGAGTTTCAACGCCGAAGAGCACTTTTCGACGAACACTTTTGTTTCGAAGAGCACTTTTCGACGAAAGAGCTATAGAAATCATCCAATTTATAAATTCAAATGATTAATTCTTATGAGATAATTGTCCGAAAATGAAACAATCTGTATCACATGGCTAGTATGATTATTCTTAATTGCCGCCGAAGGCGAGCATTTTCCGTATAGCACTATTATTTATAAAATGCTGTTCTTTGAAGCATTTTCATCACAAGCTTTCTGAAAATAAATCTATATTCAAATAGTTATTTGAACGACAATTTTCATACTATTTTCATGAACTGATCCTTTTCTTTTGAAATATATGGTTTCACCAAAACAGAGCCACACCTCTAAATATCCTTGAAAACAGATGGAAAAGCGACACGTAACCGTAGAATCCATTTCACTAACCTTTCTATCAAGTCATGTGATGTTTCCTCCGCCAATGGACGCTTTCATATTCGTTGCACTGAAAAATGCATATGAATTTGACAAACGTCCCCTCTGAGGGCTGTATAGAGTTGATTTAAGTGTTATCAGCCGACATCTCTTTTCGGGATAATTAAAATACTCTGACTGTAATAATTGTTAATATTTGTCGGACTGTAATAATTGGTTATAATTGGAAGGATTTATATGTTTTATCACCGATTAGTTAAGCTTATTGTGAACAGGTTTTGTTTAAAATATTTCGTTTTTTGTGGCGTTAATTTATTTCAATACTAACAAATTAGGCGGTGTTAACTGGGTCTTAAGCGCCCTCAACGTAAATAACGCGAATACAGATAGCACCACCCAATTTCCAAATGGCCTATTTTGAACAAAAATCGTTCCCCCGCTCCGTTTTTTCCCATGCACAAGCGTGTCAATTGCACAACGCGGGCCTAATACGCTATAAATAAGATCCTTTGACACGCCCTAAATAAGCTTGCTGAAAGTGTTTTACGTTGCAAGACACGAAAATTCCTTTCAGTTAAAAAAGTTAGATTTTCGTATTTTAGTCAAGTTTTCATTTTCAAAAAGTTGAAGTTTAAAAATTAAATTTTTGTATTTTATCATCCATCTCATGTCCCAACATTTTCTGCGGCTGAAAATCAATCAAAAATGTGTTTAAAAGATTATATGTGTAGTGCTTGATGAATGGTGTGTTGAAATTGATTTTGAAGCGAAAGTGAAAATATATTTTAATACGCTATTTTCAAGTGTTATAATGTTTACATAATTCTATATTCTAATAATTAAAAATTTATCTCTGAAATCCACAAAATTAGAAAATCGCATATTTTACACCACTTAAACTCTAGACTAAAAGTCTCGGTCATCGCTCAAGGATCAAAAACCTACGAAAATAAATGGTCGTATGCAGAGTCGTCTGCTCGGTAAATTTTGTAATTACAAATGCCTAATTTCATAATCGTAAAAACACTAAACATAATTACAAATGGCGAAAGTTTGGGTGAATTTCGTCATTTAAATTTTGAAATTTTAATCTGTAAAGCAAAATCCTGCCGAAAGGTGTCGTTTAGGGAAGTAAAGTAGCCCTGCACTAAAATTCGCCACTGTCCGATGCTTCCATTTTCCGCTACAGATAACACACACACTCACACATACAGACATTTTCTTTTATTTTGCACGATCATACCAGATAACCGTAAGTATTTTTACTAGTAATTCTTAAACATTTACTTAAATAGTTCATGTAAATAGTTTTATTTTAACAAATTTATGTCAGTATTTTATTACATATATACGAATATTTTATGTACATATATTCAATATAATGTAAAATCTTTAAAGCACACAAGCTGTGTTTCTTTAACAATTCAAACTAAATAAAGGAAATATATTTCTCGATACATTTCTTTTCTCGGGTTAGCTGTCAAAGTAAAAATTGAAAAGCCTTGTTATGCACCTAAAAGAATATTCTTCAGCTGTTGTTCCCGCTGATAAGTAGGCACAGCTACGAAAGACAGTTTCTATTAAGGAGGCATTCTTAAGCATTCAAATTTTGAACCATTGGAGATCCAATGCAAACTTTCCGGTTTTCTTCGTGACAAGACAACGCTTTTCAATCTTTGTCCAATTTCGAGAAAGCTGTGATCATTCTAAAATCTGTCAAAAACAGCGCCCATTCTTTTCGCAGGCTGCACGCGCCTCTAAAAATTGCTGTACCGACAGTTTACGCACAGCACTACATAAAAATATTTCTACCATCTGTATCATTGAATTTTTATAGGTAATACCAGCACATTATTCTTTTCTATAAACGATATAGGAAGCTGCACATATGTATTTAATATTTGGAATTATTTAAATTGTATGATTTAAATAGTATTTCCACACAGTTACATATATGGGATATAATTTTCATGAAGCATGAAATGTAGTATTTTTTAAAGCAATAATGAATAGTTAAGGGTATTTTTATATCTATCAAAATTTCTAATTTCTTTAAAGAGATCAGTTGTATCTATGCAATGAAGTTCTGTTATACCGCTCTCCTTTACACCGAGGATTCGGATAGAATGCGGTTGTTAGTATGTCAACCTTTCTTTTACCCATCACCCTCTAAGTGGCACTTCTTGTTTTCTATGTGCCGATAGCCAGAAAGATTACAGTGAATTTGGTCATGATTAAGAATTGCAAAGATAATTGTATATCAATGGGTTGACATTTATGCACATAAACCAATTTGTTAAGTTGTCACTGATGAACAAGTAACTGCTGCAGCAAGCACTGAAAATATTCTAGTGTTAGGATCTGGAAATGATTCAGAGAATAAACGATATTTTTACAACCAAAGAAGCTCCAAAGAATATTGATACTTTTCTACGGTGGTTTAAGAGGCTGTAAAACACAACTTTATCACTAAGCCTAATTCAGTCAGCCTCCTTATAAGGGAAAATTATGAAATAAAAATGCATATAATCAACTTAAAATGCAGATTTCATGGCTTCCGCAACAAGGTAATGACTGAAAACCATGCAAGTGATATGCGGTTTGTATGTATAGAAGTGCATATCCTATGATTGTTATAGTACGTATCATGGATTTATATATTTGCAATCAAATACATTTTTCTCTGCTCTATTTCTGAATGAATTTTCTATGAATTTTTAAGTGGTCTATAAAATTTTCAATTCGACCGTAATCGGAAAAATAGTGTTTCCCATTTTATGACGTCACAGTTGGAGAGGCGTGTACATTATTAAAGAAACAGTGACCTAGTGAGTTATTGTAATATCTAATTGTATAATTGACATAGCTGCAACATAGTTGGAAACAAACTGAGCTCGAATATGATTTTTGTTAGAAATATATATTTCGGCATTTGGGTGGAGTTATATATGTATGTAATAATTGTAGAAATCATGCAGAGAGGATGCACTTTAGTTACTAAATCTACTTTATTAGGTTGACATCTTAGAACATAGCCTGGCAGCTTGGCCGAGCTCCTCGTCGTCGACCATCTCGTTAGAGATCTCAGACCAGTCTGAATAGGTTCACACAATTTAAAGTTATAGCGAAGGGAAGGAATCGGTGACGACATGGGAAACATGCTGTCTTGGCGGCGTTTGTTATGCTTCAAAAATGTGATTTGGATGCAGTTTCATATGAGAAAGTGTATGTGGAGGTTTAGATTTGACCATATGTATGATATAGTAGAGGAAATGTGAAAATACTGGCAGACTTTGTTAATTTTAATAGCGTGGGATAGAATTTAATATAGTTGCAATAAGTGCGTGACATAAAGAAGGAATTCGGAATAATAATTATGAAAGGAAAAGGCCCGTTATTGGAGAAAGCTTGAAATTTCTGTATCGCATACACACACACATATTATATATATATATATATCAATAGTATTAAATTGAAAATTATCAGTATGTATAGAGATTTAAATATTAAATATAAATATCTCAAATTTCCTTATGTAGTACTTATTCCAAAATTTCATAAAAATCCTATTAAATTTAGAACAGTAATTAGTGGCCATAATACTTACTCTACTACTGCGAGTAAATTATTACTAAATTCTTTAAATCTAATAAATAATAGTTTATACCAGACTAGCAATAATTACCTTATTCTAAATAATAGTAAAGAATTAAAGAATAAATTAACAACAAATAATAGGATTTCAAACTTTTGATTTTAAAGACCTTTTTAATAATATTAAGATATCTGATCTATATGATGTAATTTTAGCTCTATATAATGCTTATATTACTAATCTTTCAAATCAAATTAATTTTATAAATTTTCCTAAACTTCTTCACTTTGTTATTTTCAATAATTATATTTTCAAGGAAATAAATTATACTTACAAGTCTCAGTTCCACAGGGTGGCTGCAGTAGCAGTATGTTAGCTAATTTATACCTTTATCATTATGAAAAGTCTTTTACTTCAATAGATTATACTTTTTACAGATATGTTGATGATCTGATTTGCTTAGTACATACAGAAAATTATCTCCTAGATATAGATTTCTATCCAGACAATTTGGAATTAATTCCTAATGAAGCTACTATTAGTAATAATGTTAATTTTTTGGATTTAAATCTTTTAATTGATCCTTCTTATAGAATTGTTACAAATTTATATGATAAAAAATACTAATATGATTTTAATATTAATAACATCTTACAATTTAATTCCTGTAACTCGATTCAATTGTTTAGAAATATTATACTTAATCAGCTTTTTAGAATTTATAGATTATCTGATAAAAAATTTCATGCTATGCATATCAATAATCTCAAAATTACCAGCAATTTATATAAATATCCCTCTTATTTAGTAAATGGTATTGTTAAAAAATTTAAAATAGCTGGATTTTTATAATTCTTTTCATAGTATCTTATAATTCTATTTATAGTATCTTATATTAGCCTGACATCTCCATTCTCTTGTATTTTTAATACTTTTATTTTTACGTCCTCTTTCACGTCAGCATTACTATTATTAGCCCCTCCTTTTAGTAGCTCTTTTTGTATTTGATTACTTTTTCTTACCATTTCGCTTTACTGTTTTTCAATTCTTATGAATGGCAACAGTAGATCGTTTTTTCTTTTTTCTTTGCGAATGGCAACACTGGTCTCTTCAATCAGAGTTCCCAGTTTCGACTCGTTTGTACATATGCTGTGCATTTTCCAGGTACACATTTTTCCTTTTTTATTCCTTCTTTATGTATGTCGTCCAAGTAGAAATAGTTTATAGATATAATCTATCTATTTCTTCAGAAGCATACATATTTTGTGTCTGCTTCGTCAAAATACTTGGACTTGAGAACGAATTTTACGAAGTGAACATTTCCATTTTTTTAGGCTTAGCCCTTTTTCCACGTGTATAGCGATATAGCTTGATTTTTTAAATCTTTCTTTATTTGTTTCCATACCTTCTAATTTTGTTGATTTTCTGTAACTTGATAACTCGTGTTTTGTATTTTTTTCCATTTGATTAATGATTTGCTGTTTTATATTTTATTCTGTGGGTGTTTTAGAAAGTTAGGTTTATCGTGTTGCAGCTTCTTACTTTTCGTTCATTGGATTTTCAAACTACTATTATTATTATATATATACACATATATATATACACACACACACACACATACATATATATATATATATATATATATATATATATATATATATATATATATATATATATATATATATATATATATATATATATATATATATATATATATATATATATATATATATATATATATATATATATATATAATAAAAAGATAAAATTAAAAATAAAATAAAAATAGTAAGACTAATTTAATAAATCTCGCTCTATTTCTCTGTGTATATATATATATATATATATATACACAGCCCCTCCAGCCCCTCCATATATATATATACACAGCAGCTCCCTATATATATATATATATATATATATATATATATATATATATATACATACAGAGAAATAGAGCGAGATTTATTTCAAAAGCTCAGATTCTTTAATGCAATAAAGTTACACTATAAACAATTACCGTCAACAGAAAAGCAAAGAAATGAATATCCATATTTAATTACGTTTGTAGTTTTCTATTTTAAAACTTTTTCATGCTGCGTCGAAATCTTAAAAATAACAGCGCTTATTTAATTATGTATAAATGTTGCACAGCCATCTGTTTTAACAAATTGAAATTGCTGGAACATTGTAACTCTTACAGAAAAATAATAATATCTGATTAGATATTTATTTTAAGATTTTGAGGAAGAGATATGTTATCGTATCTGAAGAATTAATTAAGTGTTTAATTATAGCTTGTATTTAAGTATCATTATATTAAAAGTCTAAATAGCGAATTTAATTTTGTTTCAACTCTATATTATATTACTTTCCTTATATACACAGTAAAACGCATAAGGAAAGTAGTATTGTGACGGGATCGAAAATTCGAGTTTTCAACGGGAGAGCACGTTTCAAGCATTCCTGAAAACGAATCAAACGCTTTTGAGGTGATGTCTGTATGTTTGTGTGTGTGTGTCAGTTAGTCTGTGAAGACGATATCTCACGGACAAATAGAACGATTCGAACGAAATTTGGTACAAAAATTACAATCCGTGAATACTGGAATCCTATGGCTTTTAAACGCAATCGAATGTTCAGAACCCCCTGCATTTTCGAGTGAAATTTTGAGAAAATCATCAAAAAATCAAAATCTGTACTTAGGTTATGTAAATAGTCATTTCTTATGTAATTTTTCATCAGAAAAAGATTGACGCAAACTTTAAAATGCTAATAGGAACCGTTTCGACATATTGCAAGTTTTTCAAATAAATTTAGCAAAAAATCACATAAAATAAAAAAAAGTTATTAACACTGTGAAATATGCTCACTTCTCATATGTAATATCATGCAATAAATTTGGTGACATCATTTTCGTAGATCTAGCTCGTTCCATTCATGAGAAAAAAGACTTTGGGTAATATTTTTTATTTGAACTCTAATAGTCATTTATCTGTTATAAGAATAACTTATTTCTCCGTCCATAATTCTTGGCGATATTTTGGCGGCGAATTTGGCGAAAAGTCGCCAACTTGGCCACTTTTTTAAATGTTTCTACATTAGCGAAAATGTCGCCAAATTGATAAAAATAATGCTAAATCAATGAAAATGCCGACTATTGACGAAGATTCAATATCTTGGAAAGGATGTAAGACTCTAGTGTACGAGAAACCTATTTTTCCGTATGTAACGTTTGGCAAAATTTTGGTGAAGAATTTAACGGATTATCTGCAACTTCCTGATTTTTTAAATGTTGCCAAATTGATAAAACTGACGCTAAATCAAACAAATGACGACGAATTGATAAAAGTTCAATATCTTGGAAATAACATAAGAGTAGATTATAAGAATAACCCATTTCACCATCCGTCCGTAACTCTTGTCGAGAAATTTAGCTGGACGTCTCCAATTTGGCGATTATCTTAAATACTGCCAAAATGACAAAACTGTGGCCAAATTGATAAAAATGATGCCAAAAAGGAAGTAATGTTTCACAAATTCTGATTTGCTTCATATGACGGGCATGCATTTGTATATAAGAAATGATCTTCTCTCCGTTTGTCTGTAACACTTAGTGATGCATTTGGCGAATTTAGCGAATAATATAGCAAAGTATCGCTAACATGGCGATATTTTGTCCCAGATTGATGAAAATATTGTCAAAATTGTAAAAATAACTCTAAATTAATGAAAATGACGCTTAATTGATATATTAATTATTAAAATATTTTAATATATGGACTATATCGCTTATTGAGGATACTATCAATAATGATAATTGTTTATTTAGAGTTCCGCGAAATATAAGTTTAATGGATACTTTGAATAGTTTTACATGTTGTTATTCGGAAATTCGCTAAATTAACAATTCAACGTTAAAAATATTGTACATTGGATCTTATACATTCTTTTGTGACTATAAAAAGTGTACATTCATTGCTTCATTACATTATACTCGTATAAAGAAAGTCATATGCTGCCCACATCAGATTTTTTTAATGTGCTACCGAAAATTCGAATCTATGGTATATTTTGATATTTCCCTTCAGATGCAAAAAAATTTCAATTGCGATCTTATAAATATTGTTGACTAATCAGTTATGCATCGTTCTAACAAGATCAGTGTTATTCACTACTCATCCAGCTATAATTTATGACATAGTAGTAATTCCATTACTATGCTGTAACATTTGCATAGAATGCGAAAAATGTAATCTATATAAATAAAAATGAAAATCTGTCTGTCTGTCTGTCTGTCTGTTTGTCCCATCATCACGGGAGAACGGCTGAACCGAATTTGATGAAATTTTGTGGGTAGCCTGGAAATAGTCCCACTTAAAATTTAGTCCATATATGGAGTTTCTACAATCAGTGGTTCTCGAGATATTAGTAAAAACCAATATTTTCGTTTGTCTCATCATCACGGGAGAACGGCTGAATCAAATTTGATGAAATTTTGTGGATAGCCTTTAAATAGCCCCCCATAAATTTAGCCCAAGTTTCGAGTATCTAAGACCAGGGGTTGTCGAGATATTAATGAAAAACGAAACTTTTTCTTAGGAGTTCTCCTCTCTAACTCCGTGGTTTATCTAAACGAAAAGCTTGAAAATCGTTTGAAAGTGAATTAAAACTGTATCTCAGAGTTTGGGGGGAGATTTTTTGCACTAATTAGTCACTTTCTGAAAACATCAATTGTTTGAAACATGATTTAAATGGGAAATCTATCTCTTTGGTTTATATTATACAAGCTTTTACTGAAAAATGAAAAGTATAAAAAAATAAAAATGGCTATTAAATTTTGCATTTTATGAGGAAGATTCTATCTTATATCATGTTGCTCGGCAACGGAATGAAATTAAATGTGTTGTTAATATTTATTATTATTTTTTCTATTTGAATAATAAATAAATGGATGCAAAAATATATTTTTAAATGAACGGTTTGATTGTTCTTCTAATTATATAAATTGCCGACCGCGTACATGACTTTCATTTATTTTAGCAAAGAGATTTCAAGCTCATATATTGTGTTTAGCTAATAAACTCATATATTGTGTTTACCCAATAAATTCATTTAGCCGATTGTTGAAGCAGAAAAAGATTAGAACGGGTGCATCTTATAATACAATTTTAGTGTTTTCATTTAGTATATACAAACGGGATCAGGATATTTTATTCTTCAGATCTGCAAATTCAGAGCTACGAATTTAGCGGAATATCTCTAAATAACTTGGTAACTTCTCTTAAACTTTACCAAATTAGCGGAAATGTTTCCAAATTTATAAAATTGGCGCAAATCAATGATTTGCTTTTTAGAATAGAGTACTGAAATGATGTTTCGGTAGCATTTGTCGATCAATCCATCCATCCTACTTAGTAACACATTTAACGAATTTTTTTAATATCACGAAATTGATAAAAGTATTTGTGAGTCTATAAAAATATCCTGGAATTGATAAAATCGCGCTTAATGAAAATAATTGTATTTTGTTAGGGGATAGTATTGTGATGATGTTTCGTCAATTTGTCGCAAAATGTGTCTATCTGTTCTGCAGTCCCACTTGGCGATAAATTTGGCGATTTTTTAAGTTATCGCTAAATTGACTGAAATGTCGCCAAACCTTCCATGGAGATCGCATTATTCAGGCGATATGATTTCCATCAATTTATTTGAAGCAAATGATATCATGTCGCTTAGCAATGGATCCAATGTGTTATACCGCATACGATTTCATATTAAATCTTTTCCGATTTGAATAATAAAGATATGTATATAAAATAAATTTCATTGGCATTGCATTTTTGACTGGATAATATCAATTACGGTCCCCAGGTTTAAACATTTTTATTATTGATATTTTCGGGGACTGTTGATTCAGGGATTATTGATATTTTCAAGTTATTATGCGATTGTTTTATTATGCAGAAAATTGTTGAAACTCATATATAGTACTTTGTACGAGTAATCTTCTACAAATGTATTATATCTTCTAATCTATGACAATATAAGTAGTACAGGTATATTGTCATATATTTTGTTATATATTGGCATATATTGGAATCAATTACGCCTTCCGGTATAAAGATTACGGGGATTATTGATATTTCCAATTTATTACGTCATCTCTTTTATTTTGGCAAATATTTTTGAGACTCATATTGTAATACGGGGAATCTTCTACTAGCACACTGGCATATTTTCTAATCTGCGACAATATAAGTAATACGGGGTTGCATATATTGATACAATTCCTTTTTTTTGTAAATTTGCTTACAAAAGGGGCCAGGATGTTTTATTCTTCAGATCTGCCCGTCAAGATAATTTTGCATAGTGAGAACAGATATTCTTAAACTTCTCTTCAGGAGCAATAAATTTAATATTTTAACAGAATTTGCACATGATTGCGAATTATAAGTTTCTTTATATTATATACTCCGTACGAAGAACGGGTATGCTGCTAGTTATTTATAAAAATGATCAATTTATACATTTTAATCAAACAGAAAAAAATTGAAATATAAGAAACGACCTATTTTATATGAATTCGAAATATACTCTTAACATAAAACTGTAAATATCAGAAATTAATTAAAGTCCTTACCTTGCAGATATTGATGAAATGCAAGTTAATTTGTTAGTAAACAATCAATCGTTCTTTGAACAAACCAGTGAAGTCTCCAGTAATAAATTAAACAGGATTTCTCTAAGATAATTTGTCACACAATAAAGTTGTTTGACATTCTCTTTCCTAGAGCATAGTCTTTACGTATTAAGTAATATATATGCATAAGATGTGTGTGTTTCTGGAAATCGCAAACTAAATGCATATAGAAGTTCATATTTTTCTGTTTAGAACTTTATTTGCAACATATTTCCTACTATTTCTCTTTTTGTAAAGTATTTATACTTTTCCAGCATTATAATTATATTGAAGTACTTGATATTGCAGGCAATTAATAACAATCTGGATCACAACGCTAGATGTAGTGCAAATAAATATAAAAAAAACATACGATTGTTTTGGAAATTAATGGATTTTCTTCTTCAGTGTAACACGCCTGGACCAGAAAGGCCAAATGACAGCACCTAAGCTGGTCAAACAGAAAATTAGTAAATGAAAATAACACAATATCGTGGCGGTACTTAGAATGACAAAAATGAAATAAAAAAAAAAAAAAGAAAATCTGGTAAAAGTTGGCACGAGAAACAAGAAAAAATCTATAAAATACAGACTATATAAACTCAATGATCAGAAAAACACTCTAAAGAGAAAAAAAAAGTTAGACACATGCTTATGCCAGACAACTGAGGAATATGGAGTCGCTAACAAATCATTAACCAGAATACTGGATCATTTATTGATGCGAAAAGCTTCAAAGAAATCCAAATCGAAACTGAAGAACACTTTTAAATAATGGAAGCAGAAAAAAATAAAATCGATGATTAGTCATCCAACAATGATTAGCGATAGAAGATTTATTGATTTCTTTGTTTTTTGACAAAATTTTGATGTTGTTACAAGCGGTACTTATTGTTTAACATGTTCCAATATACGATAGTCCACACTGACACAAGGGATATTGTAAATTTTCCCAGTTATTTAACATTTAAATAGACTCCTTAAGAGAAGCAAATTTCAATTTGTTGATAGGAGAAATGTTTCCGTAGATCATGTATTCTCGCCCAAAATAGTTGACTGTGCTTGTTCCAATTTATTTAAATCACCTGAGAGCAAGAAATATACATTTTAAATATTTTGCAATATTGTTTGTTTTCCTTTCTATTCTAAATTTATTATTAAAATTGCTAGAATTCAAGATAAGTTTGACTCCAAAGTTACATTCTCCTCTATTAAAAAAATAAGTTTTTCTTTCCTTAAGGATCCTATCGAAAAGTTCAATAATCGGGTTATTTATCAAATTCCTTGTCCATACGAACTATCATCGTATATTGATTGAACTAAAGGTAACTTAAAGTACAGTTTGAAAAACATCAAATTTGTGTCAAAAACCAAAAAATTCAATGCATTTTCTATCCTTAATCTTTGTTGACTAGTCATGAATTTGACTTTTATTCTACTACTATTTATTTAAAAGTGTTCTTTAGTTTCCGATTTGAAATTCATTGATGCTTTTTATATCAATATTAATTCCTAAAAATGTTTAATGATTTGTCAATGACTCCCTAATTCTACTTGCTCTGGCATGACCATGTGCTTTTTTTCTCTGTTTCGCTTTCTTCCTGCTTGTTGAGTTTATATATTCCTTATTTTTTTCTTGTTTCTTTATCTTGTTTATTTTTTGCTATTTCTATTTTTGCTTGTTTATGTTTTACTATTATTTGTTTGACCGCTGTAGTTTGCGCTCGTTTGGGCATTTTGGCCTAAGCTTGTTGCACTGAAGAAGAAAATCTGTTGATTTTCGAAACGATCGCATGTTTTCAGATTGTTTTTTCCACTTCATTTTGCGATGTGGCCCGGTTTATTATGCATAGTATACTGTATAGGAAAAGTATTGTGACGGGGTCGAATATTTGGATTCAAGTTTTTAATGGAAGAGCATGTTTCAAGCATCCCTGGACACGAATTGAACATTTTTGAGGTGATGTGTGTGTGTGTGTGTGTGTGTGTGTGTATGTGTGTGTGTGTGTGTGTGTGTGTGTGTGTGTGCGTGTGAGTCTGTGGAGAAGGTATCTCAGGAACAAATGGAGGGTTTCAAACGCAATTTGGTAAGATTATTACATTACAGTCAGTGAACATTGGAACTCTGCTGATTGTGAATGCAACAGAATGCTCGGTAGACCCCCTTCCCCCAATTTACGATTTTTGTAAAAATCATTAAAAATGGAGACCTTAAACTCTGCTAATTAAATAATAATTTTATATGTAATTTTCATTAAAAATGAATGATATGCAAACTTTCTTAGTGCAATGTTACGCAACAAATCTGTTAACATCATTCTCATAGACCTAGTTTGCTCTTTCCACGATATCAGTTGCTTTTTGTAATAGTTTATATTTTGGCACCCAAGAATTCGCCAATAGTTATTTATTTCACGGGATAAGAATTAAATATTAATTGCATTTTGATGAATATTTTGAGCGTGTGCATGACTATGTTCTGTTTGAATTCTAAGTTCAATTTAAGTGGTATTAATTCAATACCGAAAGTATTGTACTATGGATCAAATACACCATTATTCTGCTGTAAAAGTAGTAAAGTCATTGATTGTATTCTGTAGGAAAAGTCATGTTCTGCCTACATCCGATTTTTTTCAATTAATTCTCTGTTGGATATTTAATTATAAGATATAGAGTAACCAAGCTTTCAACCACCTTACTTTGAATGTGTTACTTTGAGAGGTCATTTGTAACACGCAGTTCTGGGTCATTAATTCTGCAGATGCAACGCAATTAGGACATTTTAATAAATGTCACCAGGAACACTGCCTCATTAACTGCAATCTAGTTTGGAATTCCACGATGAAAGTCAACTATTGTCGGTGTCGGACAAGCTGAAAGGGTCCGAGTTAAATCATTAAACGCTGAGATATAGCTGCATATAAATAGATATGCAAAATCAAAATCTGCACTACCTTTGTATCTGTTAAATTCTTGAATTAACTTTATCAGTTACAAATCTGAATTTAAGCTTAGTTTAATTCGAAGCTGTTACTTTTTTTCATATTTCTCTAGAGGATAGGGGAAGGAGAGAAATTCGTTAAGCAAGTGTGATATTAGTTAAAATGCAAAAGGGAGTTTGTCAAGTATGGCGCTTTAAGGAAAACCGCTTTGTAAATGGATCGTAATTATAATAAAGGGTTTGGAATTAAGTTGTAGTCTAGTGTATAGAATTTAATTTTATTTATTTCAAGTTGCATATGAAGATGAATTTATCTCAATTATTATAAAATATTAATTTATAAAACAAAAATAATATTATTAGTACGTACAGCTCCAACTGCTGCTAATATTTTAAAACTTAAATGACTTCGTTAAGAGCAGCATACAGCACAGAATAATAGTGTCGACCGAGTTCGAAGGAAATAAATAGCTATCTTCGTGAAGAAAACGTGAAAAAATCCTAAAATTCATTGATGACCTTCAACAATTATTGATAGGAACACATACCTTCAAGTCTGTCTTTGGACTTTGACATCAGCTCTTACTTAATACCGATCATATTTGTACTGGAACCAACTCGCGGTGTGGTATGCCACTCGTCGATCATACTCGTGCCCTAAGGTCGTACTCGTCGATCATATCGTACTGCCGTCTAAGTGTTAATTTCGAACACATCTGGAACAACTGTATATCAGAACATTGTCGTCCTCCATTGCCACCGTTCTTAAATACCAGTCGTCGTGAATTCTGTCGTAGAAGTTATCGTCTGCATTGCATCTGTTCTTACGTCGAAGCCATCGTGAAATCTCGTAGAAATTATCGTCTGCATTGCATCCGTTCTCACGTAGAAGTTCTGTATATTCTCTAGAACCTTTCTGGTTGCCTCCTCTTTTGCCTGCGGTTTGTAACGCCCCTTACGCTACTATTGGCCGACCTTAGGGCAATGCGGCCAGACATCTAGAACATGGGTTAACATCTTTAACCACTCTCTTGGCTTCACCTTCGCCTCCAAGGTTTATTGCCTACTTTGACCTTTCGGGTCAGCGTGCCATAAAACTGACGCCCTTAAGTCCGATGCTATTGTTAAACATTACAGACATCGCAAATACACACACAAAACTGTCTCCGCTAAATCTTGGTTAATCTGCTCTCACATTAGTGTAAATAGTTCTTTTATTATAAGTGTAACTAAACAAAAATTTCAAAAGTGTTTTTGTATTGCTGTTGTTTTGGATGAAAAATAATATTAATGTATATAAATGGGAAAATAATATTGAGTATATAAATATGGCATAAAGATAATATATTTATACATTAAATAAGAATTTGTAGAGAGATACGCAGTTTTAATGGTGCGTTTCAGATTTTTTGTTTTTCTCCAAGAAAATTTTCTTATGCCTGCGTTCTTGAAAGGAAGTTCTAGAAGGTTGTATTCTCATAAGCAGCAGTTTCGCTTATTGTAAATATGTGTATATATAATTTTTCATAAATGTTTTTCAATTTTAAATTCATAAATGCCTCGAGAACGGTCCACAATACAATCCTATTGATGTTACTCACTTTTTAATTAGCTGTATTTGTAACATCTAACTACCCGAAATTTAAAGTTTTAATTTTTTTTTGTTGTTATTGAGCCCCTAATCTACATAACACATTTAAAGTTTGTAGGAAGAACGAGTGAACTTTTGGTGGAACTGTCCCCATTCTTTTAGGTTCACTCAATGTCGAATTAATTTTCTTTTCCTAAAACGGACCTCTCCTCCAAAATTTTAGAACTCACCTGCTCAATTTCATGTCAATATCGTAATAGTATTATTTTCTTTCATAACAAAATCAGAATGTCTCTCTGGGTACCAGTATCAAAACACCTCTACTTTCTGTAAAACGAAGGACCATATATATCACTTTTAGAGACCTCCTCAGTATCAAAATTACAACACTACTGCTTCTGAAAAAAAAAAGGCTGATCTTCACACGCCTGAAAAAATGCTGATCCCCAATATTTTAGGGCCTACACCTAAGGGTTAATAGTACGATATTATTATATTTCTTCGAAACGAAAACAAAGGGGCCCCAAAATGTTTGGGCCCCTGGTTGCCAAAACCATAATAATGTTACTTTCCATGTAAAGGAGGAATCGGGCACTGTCGCTTTTGAGACAGTCTCAATATCGCTATATCTGCTTTACACTCCCTAAACTGGAATAGGGCTTCATCTCTATCACTTCATAGGGCACTGAATGTCAAATATACAAGGCTTAACCTTGCTAAAAAATAAGAAGGGTTCCAGTGTTTTAAGGTCGACCCATCAATGTTAAAATTTCAACAGCATTTCCTTCAAAATAAAAACGGATGGACCTCAGCACATTTAGACTCGCTGCATTCATGCTGCCAATAATATTCTACTTTCCGTTGAAAATGGGACTAGTTTTATGAATCCTTTGTTTTATAAGGTCATGTCCATTCATTTTATAACTACTAATATGTGTTTACTCATAAAGTATGCACTAGGCTGTAGCCTTAATCACAGGCATTGCTAGGTTTTTGAGTCCATTTATGTCATATTTCACATATTTTGAGCTGCAATGTTCTGTTTACTAGTAAGGGAATGATGTAATAGGATCCACCTAGATGTTTTCTCCTAATGAAATTACTCTTAACATATATTCTTTATATCAGTTACAAAGTTTTACGCCGATGCGTTTCCGGCTGATCGCTGGATTGCCGGGTTGCGGGTTCGAATCCCGCCAGCGGGCATGGATGCTGTCATGTCGAAGCCAAGTCAGACATCCAGCCTTCGGCGGGCTTCTATAAAAAAGTGAAACTGCAAATCTCATTCCCTTCGCCATGGGACCCTGGGGGGTCTTGTGGACGTCGTGCGTAGGCGCCCCTTCACCACGGGGGAATTAGTGCACACACAAAATTATACATAAAATGTTAGGCATTTATATACAAAGCAATTATTTCGTATTTTCACAAAGTTGAAAAGGCTAAATTTATCAAGCATAAAAGAGAATTTAGAAATTTAGTTTCATTAAAGATGGCTCGCGGCCTCCTGGCTTCGTCTATGAATATAATGATTTTATAATGTTATTTTATTTTCGATTTAATAGGCCTATGGTGTTTATAGATTGAAATAATCGTGATAAATTATTCAACTTATTTGAGAGATGTTGTGTCCACAGAAGAACATACATCGAAAATAATGGTTGATTCATATCTAGGGATGCGCAAAACTTGCAGAACAATCCAAATCCGAGAGCCCCGTTTCTGACCCATCACAATACTTCCCATATAGATATAGCTATATTTTAAGGAAGTAACATTTTTATCAATATGATTTGCAATTCACATTTTTGTCACGTTTTCTTTTCTAATTGTATCATTCATTATATGTAACTTGCACACAAAACTTTCACCCTCTATCAATAAAATGACGGTTTGCTTTCTTGGTAAAGAGTTCAACCGACAAATGTATACCAAAAATTAGAAAGGAAGAAAATATGCCGAAATATATCGAATGTACACTTTCGAAATATGAAAGTTCGTCATCCGCAGCTATCCTTAGAGACGGCGTTCAAGAAACTTCAAAGCTACCACGTATTGGATTCAAGGGAATAATAAATTCATATTTCGACATGAAAATAAGAAATTGTGTGACTGAAATATTGCAGCTTAAAACGTTTAAAATATTTTCTACAAACAGCTTAACATGCACATAAGTAAAGATAATATGTGTAAAAATATTTAAGTGTAAAGTTATATAAAAAAAAATGCTTAGAGCTGTATTAAGAGCCACCTATATGAAAAATTAATTGAGCAACACAATTAACAAATTCTAGATGCAAACTAACATTAATAAATTGTGGGATACAAACATTTCAGCTTAAAATGTTTAAAATCTTATCTAACAACTTAACATCCACATAAGTGAAGATAGTATGTGTAAAAAATATAACTGTAAAGTTACATACAAAAGTGTTAAGAACTGTATTAATGTTCACGGGTATGAAAAAATAATTGAACACCACAATTAAAAACGTTTAGATACAATCTAACGTTAAAAATTATCATGTGTCCAATATATGATGCTTATCTACAGATTAACATATTTTGATATTATGGGAAACCAATAACACAAATTTGAGCTTTCTTATTACTAAATCTCTCTGAAAATCTATAGATGTGCTGTAATCTATTGAAATAATCGTACCAAATTTCACAAAAATAGCTTGGTCATTTCTGCTGCACTTCTTGTGTAAGATTGAAATGTCTATTCGAGGGGCTATCATGATATATATTAAAATATTATGTCCTCCTAATTTCTGGTTAAAAGCACTTAAAAAGCAAGGGCGATCTTGGCAACAAATTTGGGAAATATCGTCAACGTGGCTACTTTTGAAAAATGTCTTTAAATTGACAAAAATTTAATAGCATGGAAAATTTGTAGAGTTCACTGCGACAATAAAAGCTTACAATTTTGTTCCAGTAACTCAACGGTAGGACGTCGGCTGGCCAGTTCGAAGATCCAGCGTCCGATTCTTGGTTGGGGCAGCAATCTCACCCGATCTATCAACCCTGTAGGTTAGTGCAAAGATGTCGGCGATCTGAAAGCGACTCCAGTACGATTAGCACATATTCAGTGGACTCTGGGATGCTGAACGCCGATTTCAAATCTAGAGTATAACGACCACGCAGGAAGCTGACATGGAGGATATAAGTAGCATCATCAGGCTAACCTGGGGTAAAAACAGCAGGAGGTGATCTGCCAGATTGTCAATTGCACTCCAATCTGACATTGGAGAGTGGAACCGAATCCATCTCGACAGTAAGAGTTTGCAATTTCGTTCCAGTAGCTGAACGGTAGACCAGTTTAAAGATCCCGGTTCGAAGATTCCCGGTTGTGGTAAGATTCTCCCGGCAAGATTCTTTACAAATTAGGTATATTTTCTTTTGATAATTCCTAACTCCTTGCTTGAATAAACAATTGTAAATATTTAATAAAGTAAACAACATGGAAGGATTCAGAAATTATATAACCTAAGCTTTTCTGTCGTTTTAAATCATAATGCTTGTATTTTTAATAAACCAGAAATGCCTTTTATTGTTCATTTTCTCTACTACCCTTTTCTTGGATGTAATAGATAAAAACAATGCTGTTTGAAATAATACCATTATTTTCTTAGCATTTTATACGAAATATTGATTTCATAAGAGCATTATATTTTTTTTTCAAACATTAAACTTGCATCATTTATTTACAAAAACGATAAACATAAATATTTTAAATTTTACATTCATGAAAGAAGAGTTAGATTTCAAAGATTATATATTACTAATTAAATATGGTATTCATATTCTCAAGTATGTTAAATATAAAAATATTGCTGAAATAAAAAATTATTTGACATTTTATGTTACTTATTTGAATTATTTTTATTTTATATCTAAAATCCAAATTTTCCGAATCTTTCGGAGAATAATAAAATAGTATATGTTTTTGCTTTCATATTTTAACACACTTAATACTTTTATACTCAACTTTTTATTTGAATTTCTTTGAACAATGAATTTTACACATACCTGGTGTAGTGTCATTTCTATTTTATTTCAAATTCCTATTTAGTAAACTAATTTTATTCATTTTAGGAGTATAAATATTTTTTATTTATTTCCATTAAAAAAATCAGATTAAATTTATTCGTTCTTAAAAATATGTAATGAATTAGCTTTTGATATCAAATACATCGCTTTGCAGACTTCCAAGAAGCTCGAAAAATACACAGTCCCTGAGGATATGTAAGGAATAAGCAAGTAAAAAAATATGCAAAATAAATACTTTCAACATAAATATAAACTCAAATAGTGACATCAGAAATTCAAATCTGCACATTAGATAGTATAATAAATTATGGTATGTACGCAAAAGTGTGAAAAACTCTGAGGAATTTCGAAGAACTAATATATATTTTTAGATTTCGAAGCATATGTTCGATATTTTTAATTTACGTAGAAGAAACTTGGTATCAATTTTATGAGTTTAGTGAACATGCATAAATAATCTTTAAAGAAGATGTATTTTTAATGTCATAAATATGATTATAAATTTACATTTTATGAAATTACTTGTATATTTAGCAATACATGCTTTTTAGCCCTTATTGTTAAATTCAAACACTCTTATTTTTGTTCTAAAATGAGAGGAGTTATAAGTAAATTTTAATATTATCATCAGTATTTTTCTTTTCGTTCAGTACACATAGGACTCCCAAGAACGTCCTTAAACAACCCGAATAATTTTGTATGAAAAGACCAATGAAGGCACACATTACGTATATTTATAGCAAAGTGACCATGACGTATCCAATGCAAATTTTTTCAGCGCGCTTAGTGGAGAATTTATAAAGTTAGGAAACGAAATCGACAACGAAGCGAGATAGACGAAAAAAACACTCACACAGTTGTAGAGGAGTCTAATTAGTAGAAATCGGCCAGAAGTGCACGAAATATGTATTTGGAAGGCAATAAATACCTGTTAAAGATTCATACAATCAGAACCTCTGACACAGTGACACCTGCAATGCTTATAAACTCGAAAAACTCTTCAACTTAAATCCATATTTTGTCACTATCCTATTAACGTCTGAACGATGCTGTAAAATAATTTTATAGCATTTCTCGTCCTTTTAACAGTCAATATTCATTCAAAAGTTCAAATTAAAAACAAATCATTCAGCACTGCTTTTGGTATGTCACATTCTAAAAACTCAATCCCTGGTGCTCGTATCATGAAATTGGGTATGCTTATCTTCATCAATAATAAAAGTCAACTCATATTCAGTCAGATCCATTTATAAGCAAGCTATTATTTTTGTTATATAGAAACAATAATTTGTTCTATAGAAACAATAAATATTTTGTGGCAGCTGAAACTCGAGGTGTAAACTTGATACTATTTTCTTGAAGGTTTATTATTATTATTATTATTATTATTATTATTATAATGTGAATAAATTCTACGTTTAGGGTATCTGTGGTGGAAATTGGAGCATTACAAAAAATCTGATGTGGGCAGCACATGACTTTCCCAGCAGTCTCAAATTAATTTTTTCTTTATTTCTTTAAGAACTCGTTAAATTGAGTTTAATTGCGCAAAATGACACTAAAATTGCATTTTTAATTCAATTTCTGCTTTTATTTGGTAATTGGACATTTTTCCAAAGGCGACATAAAAAACTGCGAAAAATCTCATATATCTCGAGAACGGTTAGTCCTAGAGTAATAGAGTTGTTCTTATTCTTTTCCTTGTCAAAAATTACGAATAAGGCAAGCATTGAATTGATACATTTGGACATACTTAGTCTTTTTTTAGATATTGGCAATTTTTGTGGGCCACTTTGTAAAAAAAGGCAGGTTGTTCTTTTCTGAATCGTTCCAAAATCTAATCAGCGCCAGAGTATTGCACATGTGATGTATCTACCAAATTTTGTGGAATTTGGTCAATTATTTTTTCAGCTAGAGTGAATACATGAGATTTTTGCGGGCCATTTCAAAAAACAAGGCGGGTTCTTTTTTCCGAATTATACCAAAAACTATTCAGCACCAGGGTCACATCCAAGGGCCTTACCTACAAAATTTTATGAAATTCGGCCCATTAGTTTTTGAGTTAGAGTGGATACATACATTGCACAGACATACAGACACACAGACAGACAGACACACACACATACGTCACGCTACAAATAGTTTTTTCGTATTCTAGAGGTCTCGAAACGTGTAGATCCGTCGAAAACTCGAGTTGCGATTTTCGACATGATGCCAATACTTCCCCTATACATTACCATGTATTGGAGGGAAAGTAAAAATGCAAACACTTTGGACGCCAATTTCCCCGAACCTGATAGATAAAAATGTATATATTTTTTCTTGTTATGTTGATCCAGATAATACATAGAATCATTTTAGCATTTTAAATTTTTTTTTAGAAAACACTTAAAGCATCTGTCCGAGCGAGTGACTTTTTAATTTTTCTTACTTTCGCTCAAACTTTAAAAGATATATATAAATAGTAAGCGACAGAAATAGGTATCAGCAAATTTAGTTTCTGAATCTACGTTTTGAGGAAAAAAAGGTAATTTATTGAACCTTACTGACATAGTTTTCGAGTAATCGTCTTGTCAAGTTGAAGAAGATTGAAAATTTTTCGTTTTACAAGTCTGTAATGCTTATATCTCAAAAACTAAAAATGCTAGCTATGAACAATAAGAAAGAATATGTAGCTCTCTTAAAGTCTTGCAAGTGCATATAATTCGGTTTTAGGTCGAGTGGTTATAATTTCGATAGCTTAGTTTTAACCTGGATTTTCCAATAGCTGGGAAAGCTGCAATATTAAAAATATCAGGATTGTTGCAGCTCAGTGTCTTTACTTACTCCTTGGTGAAATATTGGTGCACAAGCACGAAATATTTTATATTGTTTAAAAAAATTAAAAGGTTAAATAAACTTGGGGATTTTAAAAATGTATAATGGTTGGTGAGGATTGAACATAATACATGGAAATATACATAATCAAATATGTAATTATGTGCCGCCAGACAAGTTTATAAATTAACTTGAATGTAAAATCTCGTCAAATATATTGTTAAGTTTAATAAATCTACCGCAAAGCAAGTTAATAAAATAATTGCATATTTTGAAAAAATTGCATATCTAGAATTGGTGTATCCAGATGAAATCGAACGAAAATTAAATGTGCTAGCTAGTTATAAACAGCTAGCAAGTAATTTGTAGCACTTTGAAAGCTTTTAAACGAAACAAATGAGTCTGATAAAAATATCGAACAATTTGAATCTTACTGAAGTTTAAATTGTTTCTAATATTATATATTTAAACTTATAGTAAACAGTAAATCATTTAAGATTCTGAATAGGTGACGCCATTTTAAATTATTTTCTATTTAATTTCTCTTCCTTTTGTACAATGTTTCATATTTGTGATTTACATTTTTTGAAAAAATATATTTTATAACTTTTCAAAAGCGCATGCACTTAATGAAAATACTTAGTTGCAACTGTTCACTGCAGTATATCGGTATAAAATTGTTTCATGCACGGAATTTTTTATATTCTCTAAATTAACTATGAACATCACACACTAATCCGACCGTCCAAATTGTTGCTCATATTCTAGGACGAATCGGACGGTCTGGGCTTTCGACACTAAACCGGGTACAAAGTCAATAATACACTTTAAATCTGGCTTTAAATTCATCCGTAATAGCAAAAATTAAAAAAGTTAATTAATTAAAAAATTAATTAAGTTAATTAATTAAAAAATTAATTAGAGTGTCTAACCAGTAGTGGACACTCTTAAGGATTTTCAAAGTTTATTAAATCATAAAAAAATAACTTCTCATAAAAAGGCTTTGAAAATTGGTTTATGCAGTCACTGATTTATTATCATAACATACGTAATGAAAACTCTTTAATGACAGTGGATAATTTTGTTTACAATCTGGTTTCCTGCCTTCCTGCTCCTCACACTATTTTTTACGATAAACATCATTTTTTGGCACAGATATATATATATATATATATATATATATATATATATATATTTGATGATGTAAAACTAGTAGTCGCGCACATTGGAGCGATACAACTATTCGGCAGTTTGAGACGGAAGAAAGAATTATAATTATCAAAACTTTCTGAATGTATCCAAACGTATTCACCTATTCTCGAAGACGCGAGCCGTGGACGAGCCTTGTGACGTCACACTCCGTGCGCGCCAAAATGGGTCGTTTTCCCGCGACAGTTAGAAAGGCGAACTTTGACTGCTAATAAAACATGAAATACAGCTCGGAGAATAAAAAGCTTTATACTTTTGTCCGTTTTGAAACATTTCGAATCGAATAAAAAAATGAGGTAAAACATTGTGTAAGTCAATTTAGAATTAATATTTAATTGATGCATATATCAATGTTTATTGTGAGGGGTCACCCCACCGCACGTGAATGCTAAACATTGTACTGTAGGGCATTGTAGGGTATGTGAGTACTTTGTATGGACGTCTGAATAGGAAGGCAATCTTGACCCTACATATTAGATGAAATTAATCAGCCATTTTACAAAAATAATACCCATAAATTTCGACTTTTCAAGTTTCCTAAGCATAGACTACACTCGTCATTCATTCAATTATTTTTGGAGAGATAAAATGAATTTTTGCAGACATTATTGCATATTATCTTGCAAAAATAAATGTGTCATTAACCATCAACACTCTGATGTATCATCCTGCAGCTGATTAGATTTATTCTTTTAACATACTACAAATTATGTCTGAATACAATTATATTAATCCGCAAATGTTGAAGATTGGAGAAGCAGAATAATAAAATTAAAAGGTTCCTTTTATTCAGTAATCTTAAATATTTTCTCTTGCCTTATTCACATGCATATACAAACAATTTAATCCAAATGTTTCTTAAGGGAGTTAAAAAGTTCCCTTTTATTTTGTAAAATGTCGAACTCTAGAGTTTATGTATTTGATTTATGATGTTTAATTACATTCTTGTTTGTTTCTTGCATAACTTTTCACCCATTCTAAATACAAATTGTAATTTCAATCCCATTCAATAAATTATCAGATGCATTTTAATAAGAGATGTGTTGACATTTCTGATATCTTTGTTTAATTCCGAATAAAAATATAGTTTTTCCAAATATAAATTTCACTTGTTAAATACGCCTGGGGATATAGACTATGCAACAGTTTTGATAAAGATCTATTAATTACATTCCAATTTCAATAAACCTATAAATTCTTAAAATATTCTAATTAAAATTAAATAGTACCCTGAAAAGTTTTCTTTATAAAGTAGGGAAAATTATTGTCAAAATATCCATAATTTTTCTTTTAAAAAATTTGTTATTATGCAGGAGTATCAAACTCTAAAAATGTAATCAACAAAATGCATATTTATTTAATATTTTCTGTTTGCCAACTTATTTCAAATACTGAAATTGAAAACTGAACTTCATTGCATTTCAATTTCAAAATATTAATTTAGGTATTCATATTAAAATACCAATTGATGTTCTTTTATATATACTCCGCTTTTCAATTCCCTGATAAAAAGCAAAAAAAAAAAAAAATTTAAAAGGGGTATTTTTCTTGTTTATTATTCTCTTTTATCATTTTAATTGAGAAGCGAAAATATTTCAAACCTGAATCATAAATTAACCTTTGAGTACAATTCTCAACATAAATAATTTAGTTTATTTGTATAATGTCCTTTCGCAAATGCAATGTTAATTCAATGCTATGTATTCGTATCTATAAAATTATGCATTCATATATATATATATATATATATAGTACAAAATAAATTTCCCGTTGGCTTGATTCCCATTTTTTCCTTAGTAATTTTATTTGCTATATATATATATATATATATATACAGGGTGATTATAATTAAAGTTTCAGGTTTGAAAATGGTCTCAAATAAAAAGCACTGGTTAGAATGATTTGAAATTTTGCGTGAACACTCGTGAAACAGTGGAATTTTGCTTGGTGAAGAAAAAACAGTAGTTCAAAAAGTCGCCGCTAGGAGAATAATTGGCGCTTTACTACACTAGAATACAATACAAAAGTAATAAACGTTGACTTACGCTTTGGCTAATGACGTAATAAATGTTCAATATGCTGTCCTTCGCATTCTGAAACAAGCTGGAAGCGCAATATAACGTGTTAAACAACAGATTTGAGTTTTTCTATAGAGATGTGTGTGGATGTGGTGCGTGATGCTAGTTTTAAGTTCCACTAAATTGGTAATGTCAAATTGGTAATGTCATTGATACATTTTACCAATTGTCCATTAAACACCACATTCTTCAGATGCCCCCAAAGCCAAAAATCACATGGATTGAGGACAGGGGAACGTGCTGGTCATCTTACAGGAAAACGGCGATTGATGATTCTGTCATCTCCAAAATGACTGCGAAGTAGCCGCTTCATTGGTTTTGCAATATGTGGTGGAGCCCTATCCTGCATAAAAATTAGTGTTACCGATACACTGACGCTCTTACAGTGTGGGTATAACGTGGCTTTTCAAAAGACGTCATATCGATGGCCATTGACAGAACAGGTGACGGGGCCATGAGGACCAACTTCCTCAAAAAAGAAAGACCCGATAACAAACGCTGCTGTAAATCCGCACCACACAGTGACTTTGGGGGAATGAAGAGGCACCTGGCGTAGTTCCTGTAGATTTTCGGTTGCCCAGATTCTTCAATTTTGCGTATTAACAGTTCCGTGGAGATGGAGGTGTGCTTCGCCAGTCCGCAAAACGTTCCAGGGCCATTCACCGTCCACTTGTATCCGAGCCAGAAATTGAAGTGCGAACATTTCACGTTCAACATTGTCCGCAAGTAGCAACTGTTTGACATGGGTCAGTTTGTAAGGATAACATTTCAAAATGTGTTTCAAAATTTTTTGCACCCTACTGGAGGATACGTCTAATGATCGGGAAATTCCACGTGCACTCGTAGACGCATTAACGTTACGTTCTTCTTCTAACGCTGTAGCTACGTCTTCCACTATCTCTCCATCGACTGCTTTCCGCCCCCTACCAGGTTTGATGTCCAAAGAGCCAGTCTCTTCAAATTTTGAAATCATTTTGCGCAAGCTTTTGCCACACAGAGGACCATGTTTTAACTTTTTCAACGTTCTGAACTTTCAAAGAGATACTAAATAAGAGCTGTTATTCTCATAAAACAATCTGACATGAAGAGCACAATCTTTTAATGATAAAGTCATTGCGACAGAAGAATAGAGAATTGTCATTAAGTTATGAGAAACAAGTTCCGCTTTTCCTTATAGCAAACGTTTATTGCAACGTCACTGTCTTATGCAAATTTGCAGCAGCATTTGAAGAGCAATTATGCAAAACACGTTAAATCCACTTTTTGTGAAAAAAGATACGGCTTACGTTTGCTTAGAATTTAACATTACTTCAATGGATGATTTTTTTTTCATTACTTGCATGCATATGATGATGAAAGATCGACTTTTAATTCAATATGCGAAGGATAGCATATTGAACATTTATTACGTCATTAGCCAAAGAGTAAGTCAACATTTATGACTTTTGTATTGCATTCTAGTGTAGCAAAGCGCCAATTATTCTCCTAGCGGCGACTTTTTGAACTACTGTTTTTTTCTTCACCAAACAAAATCCCATTGCTCCACGAGTGTTCACGCAAAATTTTAAATCATTCTGACCAGTGCTTTTTATTTGAGACCATTTTCAAACCGGGAACTTTAATTATAATCACCCTGCAAATATATACAGGGTGATTATAATTAGAGTTGCGATTTTAAAACGCTGTAAAGTAAGAACCACTGGTCAGAATGACCTGAAATTTGACATGAGTATACGTGAAGCAATGGGATTTTGTTTGGCGAAGGAAAAAAAAATACTTCAAAAATGTACCGATAGACGGCGCTATATTTTCCAGACACGGGGTGTTGTTAGCCGAAAGAAACCAATAGTCAACTAAAGGAAATGACAATTTAATCAACATAACTTAATTTAATCATTGATTGAAACATCGTGAGAACATGAAGCAAACACCTAATACGCAAGAAATGTTCAATATGCTGTCCACCGTACTCGGCTGCGAGTTGGAAGCGCAAAATAGCATGTTCCACAACAGATCGGAGTGTATCAGAGGTGATGCTGTGTATCGCAACTTTAATCATAATCACCCTGTATATATATATACATGGTGTTCCAAAAACATTGACCTCGACTTTTATTCCTTAAATATTGATCTTAGACATATATAATAAAGTACAAAGTTGAGTAAAAAAAAATTACAGAATGTTATGAAATCGATAAAAATTTTCAAGGGATTAAATTTGAAGAAATACAAAATTTAAATTTTTATACGGCCCACGTACAAAAACATTTCCAATGAGTAGAATGTGCCACATATACTAATAAGGTGATGCACAAAATTTCAGCATTTTATCATAAAAAGTCACAGAGATATGTTTAAACAAAGTTGGTGAGGGATTGATAACAAATTAAAATGTAAATGTTTACAGCAAGAGTGCAAATGACGCAATACAATCTTTGTGTAAAGTTATTTTTTCTACACAATGTAGATACTTTTGTACCAATAAATAGAAAAATTATTATTTATTTATGTAATTATTGTTTTCTTTCGAAATTTGTATATGTTCCCTGAAACACGATATGCCGACATGATTTTTCCCCTCTGAGAACCCATGTCGATGCATTGAAAAGTGGTTTAAGTCAGCATTTTTGTATTTTCATTTCTCTGGGACTTTTTATTAAAAAATGCTGAAATTTTGTACATCCCCTTATCAGTGTATGGGGCATATTTTACTCATTGCAAATGTTTTTATACGGGGATCGTATACAAATTTAAATTTTGAAATTCTTAAAATTTAATTCCCTTGAAAATTTTATTAGATTTCATAAAATTTTGTACCTTTTTTACGCACAATTTTACTTTAGTATATATGTCTAAGATCAGTATTTAAGTAAAAGCCGAGGTCATTGTTTTCGGGACACCCTGTATATATATATATATATATATATATATATATATATAGATGGTTTGCTTAGCATTTTTTTTTTTTTGTGTCTTTGACTTCACACTTATCCGGAAGATAGGCCACTGCATGGCATTGGTTCCGGGAGTGTTGCCCGGGCTTAAAAGCACGCTTCTAACCGGGAAAGATGTGTCGCAATCCACCTCTGCCATTTATGCTATGCAATTGGTCGTTTCCCTCTTTTATTTGAATCTTATATGATACTTTTTGTGCATGTGCTGCTTTGCGCTAACACTTGAAGTATAAGAATTTCCGTTGTATAAAAGTTTTCACTTCGTTTTATATGATATATATATATATATATATATATATATATATATATATATATATATATAATTAATGTGAGTAAATGGGCAAAAAAGTAGAAGCACTCTATACTCTGCTTGATATCGGTAGTTTACTAAATTAAATAATAGTCGTATTAATGTTTCTATGCAAGCAATGCTGAAATTCAAGATATGCAACTGAAGTATCACAAAAGATAATACTCCATGGAGTAAAAATATTTGGATTTGCTACAATAATTTTTAACTTTAAAAATTTACATAAACGTGTGAACAAACAGTACATGGAAAGATGCTTTATAAAATTATCGACGATACGCGATAGAAGATATTTTGTGAGACTATCTAATTAATTTCGGAAGAATCTAATGATACAATATATTTTTCAAAAGAGTATCACTGGTGCACGATACAATATACTTTAAGAAACTGTATCTAGATGTAATATACTTATAGAAGAATCCATAGATACAAAATAATTAATTGATAGTATTGCAATTGATAGTATTATAATTAATTGCACAATTCTCGAATTTCGTTTATCACTATAGGTTCCATGTTATGTCTTTAATATGGTGTTTGTATTTCATTAAAATTTTACTTACGGTAATTTTTATTTAAATGCTTATTCTTTTCATGTTAATTATCAAGCTAGGCAAGCAACCGGTAGGTATCAAACGCATCTTTGAAAGCCTTTATTTAATTACAGTATTATATTTTCACTGACAGTTTATTTCTTTGAGCTGCGAATCGCAAGCTATGGAGCAGAATTTATAATCGGAGAAAAAATACTTATATTATTAGGGTACTTATTCTTTTAATTATTGAGATTATTATGAAATTAGCATAAAATATCATCTACATATTGTAAAGAACCTTGCTGCCCCAACCGTGAATCGAACCCTGGATCTTTGAACTGGTTATCAGAAGCTCTACGGTTGAGCTATTGGCACGAAATTGCAAGCTCTTATTGTACAAGTGGACCTTGCAATATATATATATGAGCATATTATGCAAACCGTGATTCTAAATGTTTCATGAAAGTATAAATACAGATTAGCTAGTATTGATGAGGCACATCCGCCTTGTGAGATACCAAACTGCGGCTTTACAAAAAATAATTACCATGCTGCATATAATATTTATATAGTGTGAAATTAAGTACATTATATGCCGATCCGGTGGTCGAGCGGTCAGGGGCATGCGTTTCCGGCTGATCGCTGGATTGGCTGGTTGTGGGTTCGAATCCCGCCAGCGGGCATGGATGTTATCATGTCGAGGCCAAGTCAAACTTCCACCCTTCGGGGGGCCTCTATAAAATTGAAGATGCAAATCTCCTCCCCTTCGCCATGGGACACCCTGGGCGGTCTTGTGGACGTGGAACGTAGGCGCTGTAGGCGTATCTACGCGTGTTTTAGCAGCGATACGCCGGTATGACCTCCCAACCGTATGTAGGCTTAAACTGAATCATCTGGCACGATCGTCGAAATGCTGAAATCGATATCGGCATCGACGGCTAGGCATCTCTATAACACTTATCTTTGGAAACAAAAAGTAGGTCGGAAAATGGGTTTCCGTAGGCGACAGACAGTTTCAACTGTTCTAATCACGTGACCAATTTGTATTTTAGATCATTTGCATACATTGGCCGACTGCGTTTGTCTCACAATTTCCATAATTATATGGCCAAAGCTTTATGGTGTTGCATTTGCTATGTCGGGTAGTATATATATATATATATATATATATATATATATATATATATATATATATATATATATATATATATATATATATATATATATATATGCAACAAGCTCAATAAAAGCACCCTGTCATTTAACTGCACATTTGAGTATTTATAGAATTTAAATTATTTTTAAATTATAAATTTACCAAATTATTATATTTCCAGATTTCGTTAGAAACTTTCCATTAGTTCGTCAGATATCCCATCCACAAACTCGTATACAGACATCACCTCAAAAACGTTCGTTTCGAGTTTACGGATGTCTGAAATTTGTTCTTTGACCCTGCCACAATACTTTCCGCATATATACAACGAAAATAGGGAAAATAATATATATAGCACACACGCAGATATTTAATTAAATTATTACAAAATATAATTTGTATCAACACGTCAAAGGTAGTTGCCAATTGCCATTTTATTCTTATTATATAATTGAATACTTTACTTTTTGATGAACTGCTTTCTGGAAATAATGTAAATTGTTTTTTTTTAATTTCCAAGACATTACTTCCTTTACATTTACTATGCTTATTTCTCTTTGCAAACAATCCGAACTGAAAATACGCAAGCATCACCTAGAAACTATGGTTTCCTTATTAAAACTCTTATGGAAATGTCTTTCACAATCAGAGGAGTTTACAAATCTTGGAAAAAAATCGAGAAACAAGTTGAGTATTACATTGTTCGAAATTCTTCGCTAAAGTTTCAATATTGACATCTGCGACAAATAAAATGAAATTGTTTTCCTATGAGAAAGACTGAAGTTAGGTTTACGCTTTTGCTACAAGGAAATTAATCATTGGGTATTATAAAATTATGAGCTGGATGAAATATTTCTTAATTAAGCAATTCAAAGAATAATGCGATATATTCTGGGTAATGTACCTTGTCTTGAGTTATTTTTATTCCTCCTTTTTCAGCTGTCTAAATACTAATTAAAATAGCTTCGCATGATTAGCCGTGTTAAAATAAGGCTCTTGAATGAGTGCGAACCTTTGGATGGAACAAAAGTTGGTAATTATTTATCAATAAGCTAATTATCTTAAATTACGTATCACTTTTTTATTTATTTGAGAATAATTTTTGTCTAAGTAATCTCTGAAGCTGAAGTTTTTAATAAATTAATAAATATTTATTATTGCATTATACTTATAAATAATGTCAGTCTAGTGTCAGTTATTTTAATTTCTCTAATGCTAATATATAACGCCATACTAGACGAAAGTTCTTTATTAATTTTAAATGACGCTCATGGTGGGATGTGTTAAGAATATTTAAATTATTAAGTACTGCAAATGAGCTCCAAGATAATTAGTTCCCAATTCCTTTTTTTAAGATTTTCAGAGAAAGTACCTTTATTGGATGAACTTGAGCTTTCAATTTTTTCTGTCGGTACTCAGAAACTTCTTACTATGACTGTATTTACCTGCGTAAATAGTAAATAATAAATCTACCAGAAATTCTAAAGGTTCGAAATGTTAAAATTCGTTAGCTTTAAGTGCTGTAACTTTTGCATCTTGCTTATATTAAGCTTACGGGTTATTCGCGTTGGTGAACTACTAATTTAATTAACAGGAAATACTGTATAGATAATTAAAGTCATCAGAAAAAGTCGCAGATACTTAGTATGTGGAGTAACTACGTGCGCACTAGAAATGTATCAAATAAAAGGCAAATTTAGAAAATAATCTTGCATAGCAGAGAAATATGTCTGTGTTTCTGTCTGTGTGTGACCCGTAGCGGAAAAACTAAGCGTCGTACAGTCATGAAATTTGGAAGACAGGTACTTCAGGACCTAGTAAGGTGCACCTTTATTAAGTGTTATTTTTTATTCGAATTAGTTTTTCTTTTTGTTATTTTTATTTTAAGCGTGATCCAGCCCAATTTTGAGCGATATCCACATATATTCTTAGCGACCGAACATATTGTACCGTCCGCTACCGTGTTAATCTGTTTGGGCTGCATTTGCAAAGGTTTCTACTTTGGGGGTGCCATCGTACAGTAACTTTTAAGGTATCTGTTCTACTACTTCTTAAAATCATGCCTTTACTTCAATCTTAAACCTAATGACTAGAGTTGGACGAATGAACTTCAATATTAACAAACAACATACTTTATTCCAGCTAACTTTGCTGACAACTCAAAATACAATTACATAAACAGAATATTTACAAAGCTAGCACTACCATATTTTAACCTGTTGACGTAATAATCTATACCAAAACTAAACAGTAACATTTTTACTGAACTGAATCTATACTAATCAAACTATTATACCATATATATCTATACTCACAATCTTGTAGAGGCTAAAACTTCGCTGCGTACTTCCATGAATGAAGAGAACCACCACACCTGCGCACCCTCGATATAAAAATAACAGCCGAAGCTAACTACGGCGTTTCACAATTTATCCTTCTTGGATATGAATACGAATCTAACGTCTGCCCCTCTTTAGAGTTCTGGCCAGTCGTGAGTACGTGATTCTCCAAATCAGAGTTGAGGAGTTTCATACATAAATTAGCATACAATAATCATGAATAATAGAATTCTCACAATATTTTTACTGAGTTTTCATCCGGATACCATCAGAAAGACCGTTTGAAAGGTCTTTCAAATAGACCTCGAACGAAATCCATATCATTAACAGACGAATTTTCGTGAATTAAAAAATATATATACTTTTCGTGCGTCGTAAACTTCTCGATTTTTAAATTGTGATATAGTAATATAATTGATCGTCAATCAAAAGCTTATACTTTATCCCCAGCTCTTTCAACGTACTACTCCATTACACCAAATAATTTCCTGAAGCCATCTGTTTATTAATTATAAATTTTTTAAACGAGCGAACTATTAAAATTTTTGAATCAGCGAACCTTCTCCCCATTCAAGTCTGGGCAGTGCGATTGAGTTCTTCATCCTATGGAAGCCACGCTTATATTCGCGCATGCGTATAAGTAGAAGGATCGGGGAGGGAGAGTCCTTTTGACTTTTCATGAACGGTGTTCAGATTATACGATCAATTGTGATTTTCATTTTGTGATTTGGAGATTTTATTTGTATCGTGAGAATGATTTTAGTTCAAATCAGATGATTTAGAAATTATGTATGGTGTTCCCAGTATCTGTATGATTTAAGTAGCCGACACGTATTTTGTATTTCTTTTTCAAGAAGCAATACCAGCCCCCTCCCTCTATAAGCCTTCTGCTAACCTGGAAAGTTATATACTTGCTAGCTTATAGTATCATCATCGGGATGAAACCTAAATGAGCCGAATTCTTGATTTCAACATTCGAGGATGGGACGGAAAATGTGTTTTCTTTCAAAAAATAATCCCAGCCTCTCCCTCGGGAGGTCCTCTGTTGACCAAGAAATCTAAATATTTGCGCACTTATAGTATCATCTACGGAACAACACCCAACGGAGTCGATTTCTTGATTTCGACACCCGAAGGGGGGAACGGAATTTTTTTTCCTCCAAAAACCAATTCCAAAAGCAATTCCAGCCTCTACATCTATAGGCCCTCTGTTAACCTGGAAGCATAAATATGTGCGCGCTGATAGTATCATCTACGGAACGAAACCTAACAGAGTCAAATTTTTTATTCCCTCCCCACGATGGAATACGGGTTTTTTTAATAGGCATTTCCAGGTCTTGCAGAAACTCTGCTTTGTTGACCAAGAAGGCTAAATATTTGAACGCTTAAAGTATCGTGTGGAAACCTAACGGAATCGGATTTTCGATTTCTCCCATAGGGTGGGCAAAATAGGGGTCTAAATGTATTTGCAAATCGTCCAAAAACCGCCGTTAAACTAGAAAGCTGAAACTTTGTATACTTATAGAATATAATGCTGAAACTTTGTATACTTATAGAATATAATGCTGAGAGAAGTAAATGGGTCAATTTTCTATTAAGATGACTGTTTTGACGATAAATGCCAAACATTGTTCAACAATATAAAAAGTATTAAAAATTTGCAATTTCTTTATGATTGTTAGTTATGTCTATATGTACTATAGTCTATGAGTGTCCGTTATGAGTGTTTCCTGTCCTTGGCAGCTTTAAATACTTGGATTTGAATAAAAAATAATGCGAAGCAAATTTTCTATATCAAAAATGCATACATTTCAAAAGTATACACTTTTTTTTAAGAACACACTTTTCTTTTTTCTTTCACACTAGAGTTTATCGCAGTGACAGAACCGGTCTGTAGGAGGAATTTCAATTCCTTTGCTGCCAGAGTTGTCATCGACCCTTTCCGTGCTGAAGAGCACTAAAAACCTTGAAACAGGTCCATTTATGCTTGTTGTTGTGCTGGGACCTTGTTATGAATCTAGAGATTTTGTTTGTAATTAATAAATTTAACAAAAACATATCAGCTTCACAAAGTTGCCATTAAGTGCAGTAACTTACACACTTTGCTTTTATTATTCATGTGATTATTACTGTTACCGAAATTATTTATTAATAAATTTACAGATAAAATACTAAATACTAAAAATAATATGATGTACATCACACGAATCCTTAGCATTTGATTTTATACAGGCACCGGTATGTTTCTCAAGCTGAAGCCATAGGCCGGGTCTGTTCCCATTTAATTTGGGAAACATCTTTCTATGACAGGGTTTGGTTCAATTTCGAAAATTTCTAGCAGGACCGGTACAAACGGTTGTAGAGCAGTTAGTTACAAGGAATGGACGGGAGTGGACGATAGCCCAGTAGTTAGCGCGCGGGGATTGCACTCGGACGACCCGCGTTCGATTCCCGCCTCTACTCAAACTGTCGCTGTGTTCACGCGGAGTACGATCACGTTAAACATTTGGGTCCGTAACTCCTTCAGAGCGCGTTGGGCAAAGCCTTTTAAGATTTTTGGTTCAGGTCATGATCGAACGTTAGTTTGCAAAATGTCTTCGGCATGGGGCCGAATTCGGGCTGTGTGTCTGTCGGACTGGATGGGGTAAAATTTTTAAAAATTGGGCAGTTCAGACACCTAATCTGGGATAATTACTTACACATGAGAATTTTGTTAATTAGAAAAGACTGAAAATTGCTTTCAAACCTGGTACTGTTATATTTATTTTTTGTCTACTTTCGTTGTATAGGGGAGGGTGGGATACAATGGACCTCTTTTTTGCTTTTTTCTTTTAAACTATGAGAAAAATTATCACTTTAAATGAGTATACATATTGTCTATATATTCAGGTTTATGGTATAATTATTTAAAAATAATTACAATTGAGTTTTGCTGTAGAATTTTTTAAATAACGAACTATTGTACCCCGACCCCGGAATACAATGGTCCACACCATAGGGCTCTATGGACCATGGCTGAATAATTTAAGAAATATGAAAATGATTCATCTATACATTTAAAAAAAGGCTGATGTGGGCAGCACTTGACTTTCCTTCTATAATGCAATGAATTTACTACTTTTACAGTAAAAAAAAAATAGAATATACTTATAGTAGATACTTATATTCTTTTCAAGATACTGAATTTTTGTCAATTAGTCGTCATTTTCATTGATTTAGCGTCATTTTTATCCATTTGGCGAGGATTTCGTTAAATTGGCAACATTTACCAAAGTAGCCACGTTTACGATATTTCGCCAAATTTGTCGCCAAAATCTCGCCAAGCGTTATGGACGGAGAAAAAAGCTATTTTGCAGATAATTGGCGTTCAAATACAAAAGTATTACGCAAAGTATCTTTTCTTAAGAATGGAACGAGCTAGATCCACGAGAAGGATGTCATCAAATTTATTGCATGATATTTCATATGTCATAACCTTTTATTCTGTGTTTAAATATTAGAGCCATGCTGTAAAATATTTTCAGTCTTTATGTATTCTGTTTAATTATAAATAAACATATTTCTGTCAGAATCATTAGAACTTTCAGATATATTTACAAGATATTTTTCTTTCTTTTTGTTTGAACCAGATTGTGGAGCTCCAGTTGGTTGTGAAAAAACGCATTGTGAAAAAACGTAAGAACAAGTAAAGGGGGATGGCCCAATGTGCCTCTAGGTCTATTGTGCCCCATTTTCCCCTAAATGCAGTATATTTGTTGCCAAAAATAGTTTTGACTATTTCTTTTATTGTATACATTAAATTGTAATCTTGTCATTTATTTTTTTTAATTTTCTATAAAGTATGAAAACATCAGTGTAAACAAACCATAAAAATTCGTTAAAGATCGAATTTTTTTTTTAATTTGTACTCCTTTAATCGTAGTCTGAGTTACATGGCATGCTTATTAACATAGTCTAAAATTATGGAATATTTTATCCTTTTAGTGAATTGTGATTCGAAAAAAAAAAAGATAAATTAGAGAAGTATACGAAAAAATGCAATAATTGATTTATAATAAAAATGCATACATTTTAAGAACACAAGCGTTGCTTTAAAACACTAAAAAATGCACGTAAATAAGAATTTAAATATTTTTGCACCCTAATCACGTATCTTATTGAAGAACTTGAAAACCGAAGCAGGGCGTAAAACCAGTGATAAAAAAAAAAACCTTTAAATGTTTTTAGTTATGGTAATGACACGTATTTGTTTAAAGTTGAACATTTACTCTTTGTAGGCACATTTTCCGTCTGACGTATATTGCCAAATATACACTGGCATTAACGTGATCCCAAGAGTCTTTGAGACATACAGAGCATAACACCAAGTCTTTCATCCAAGCTGACAAAAACCTGAAAAGAATGAATGAAAATCGTTTGAAGAAACTTCCTCAAAAAGATCAATTGAATATTTCCATGTTCCCTGGTTCCGTTCAAGCTTGCGAGCTGTCACAATTCCATCCTGATCTGGCACGAAATAAAACGGTGGTCACGAACGACGTTTGACGTTCCAAGCCGTTTTATTTTTCGTTTTTCGTTTCATTAACATAAAGCATGATGGGAGAGTTCCCCTCTGATTCAATAACTTTTCTTAGCTTTCTTGCGTATTTTCTCGACTGGTTGGTTTATTTTCTGTTTCGATGGTATATTGCTCGAGAATAGGGAGTAGTCGCACGTCACAGAATCTAGAAAGTTTTTGATCTTTGCAGCATTCCTCATGAAGTTTCTTTCAAACGGCATATATATATATATATAGCCTTTTTTATTTCAACAGCTTATAGACATCATGCAAATGTTAATAATAAATTGAATTAAGAGTTTTTGATCCAAATTTTAAAATCAAATAATAAAAAAGTTCAAAAAATTGAAATTGCATTTTCATTTATTTTGGATTAATGGCACTACATTGGGTACTAGATTGTTTTTTAATATTTATATTTTAAAATACTTTAGCTCCCAGATTAAAAGAATACTAACTGTTTTCCTACGAGGAAATTTCTTGAAATTTCAGAATAGGAAGGTATGAAAAAAATGTGTTTAGTACCTATATTTGCAATAACAATTTAGTGGTAATTTAAATACTTCTATGGTTTCACTGTTCTTGAGCTTCATCTTCAGGTGGTGCAACATCGGCGAATTTTGAATTCAACATTAAGAAAATTTTTTAAAATTAGCGATGTTCATTTTGAGACCAGTTTCAAACTTTAACTCCTGCCAATTCCCCTAGGCAAAAGTAAATTTTAAGCCCCACTCCATAAAACTTTTATAGAAATAAATGTATACTGTACACAAAAGTTTGGTCCCCAGAGCTCGGCAGGCACACAGCATTCACCTATTTTGTGTATGGTCAAAAACGACTTTAAGGATTATGCGCCAATTCAAGTATTGATTGCAACCAGAATGCTTTTGAGAACTTTTCTTCACTGTTTTGTGGCCACTATAACTATCATAGACTAATCAAAACGTCAATTTTTCTATTTACCCTATTTCGGGAATACTTTTTCTAGACATTATTATAATTGTGAGCAATTTTTTTAATTGTGTGTTATCAGCGAAAGTCGTATTGTTATGTGACATGTGATGAAATAATGTAGTTTATGGCATAGATGTGGGTCTAAAAAAGGCAGGCAATGTAGGATATAAGTAAGAACATTTCGGCGTACAATATTTTGACCCCAACAATAGAAATATTCACCAAATGCAGAAAATTATATAAAGATTTTTGCGCCCAAGCAGCGGTCGCAGAACTTGCTAAAAATCTCATTGCTACTAAAACATGTTACTATATTTAGTGACCGCTTGTAAGTAAGAAACATAAGCGACAATACACTCTTAAAGGTCGTAACCACCTAATGCTATATATTATTCAAAAATTTTATATAAATATTTTTAAATGTTTTATATAACATTGTAATTTTTTTTATATTTATTACAACATTATGTTACAAGAACGTGTTGTAATAATGATGTTCAAATTTAATAATACAGATATATGCATTCAAGTTGATATTATACATTTTATTTCATTTAGCAGAATATTTTTAAATAAATATTACTATTTTCCTTATATAGGATTTCGGAATTCATGACATGGATAAACCATAATACTCCTGTATGTCCAAAGTATGTTAAACTATCAAGCAATTTTACTTCTAAAACTCATATTAAATAACATACAAAGAGTCTACAAATTACAATGTTATTATTCTAAAAAGCGGACTGGTCCAATTTCCCCCACGAACAAATAAAATCTAGAATTTCAGTTATTTGAAGTATCCCTGGTGTCAAGAAATACCTAAAAAGATTATCCTCTTTCTCACCAGCTGTCCAATCGTTATTTCCTGAATTTTATCTTTGTTACTTCTGTCAAGATATTAATTTAAATACGCTTGGCTTCATCTTCCAAATTATTGTTCGAAAATATTATGAGAAGAAATGATTAAAAAGTAAAAAACTCTGAAATAGGAGGCTACAAAACAGCCCACGAATAACCTGCAACTTTGAAGTTGGGAAACATGGTAATTAAAAAGCGACTTTTTGAAAATGATGTGACTGAAAATGATGACCAAAATTGAAATTTTGGGAAGAAGTTTTACGGGTAAGTAGATTTAATCAGACCGCGGGAAAATTTCCCTCCCTTTTTAAATCCGTTTTTCTTCTTTATCATAAAGTCTCTGATTAAAAATTTCAAAATTTCTTTCCAATCTATTCCCCTTCTTGTTGGGGAAAATCGATTATTTTTCATTATTTTGATTTTTTTTTTCGATCTTCCCAAGTAAGTGTTCCATTGATATTTTATTATTATGTTCTTTACTGATACCGCTGCAGAAATAATATTCCCTTATTTCCTAGCAGAGCATCGTTGTCTCCCGAAAATCCTGATTTCAAGCAAAAGTATTTCTATTTGCAAGAATTAATTACAGCATTCTCTAGGTGCAAAATTCTGATGCAAGAGACCAGGTGTTAATGCAACAATTTAACATAAATTTCATAAGATTCTCTTTCACTTGTTTTTCTCTGTGATTAGTGTCTATGTAATTTAAGCCGAGCATGCAAAATGTGAAATTGGGAATCGGTAGCAAAGCAGAAATTTAATTTCTGCGTGTTTAGTTATTTTGTGTTTAATATGCCACTAGTCCGAATATAGTTTAATAGTAATTTAAAAATAACTAAGGTATCCAAGATGTCAATATATTGCATCTGATGCAATTATTATGTTATTTATCCTTTTTTTATTTTTAATTATTAATAAAAGTGTGAAAAAGTATTAAAAGTCTGAGCATATATTAGCTATATGATGCGTTTATTTTAAATTCTTTAAATTCTGCCCCATTTCTTTGCGCGTGCACATCTGATGCAATTATTATGTTATTTATCCTTTTTTTATTTTTAATTATGTTTATATATATATATATATATATATATATATATATATATATATATATATATAGTGTGTGTGTGTGTGTGTGTGAGTGTATTAGAGATAAATTATGACTCATATAACCATATCTTAAAATATAATATAGCCACGTATATAACCAAATTTAAACACTTAACAAACAATTTATAACTAGGGAAAAGTAAAGCATTGCATATTTGCCAAATTACTCACTATTCAAGAAAAATGATTCGGTATTTATGAATATTTTAATATATATATATATATATATATATATATATATATATAATTATTCACGCTGGTGAGCTTCAGACTTGTGAGGTGCCCCTCTTTTCTGCATGTTTGTGCATTTGTGCGTTATATTTTTCATGATTATGTGGTATTTTACGTTTTAAAGTTGAATTTTGTCCCATTTGGAATTCTTTCTATTATTCTCGTTATATTCCGTTATTGGGCACAGATTGCATAAAATTTTAACCAAGTGTTTTCATGCAATCATAGAAACAACGGATTTTAGTATAGCTGTCTAGAATGTGCCCCTGAAGACGTTTCTGGCAGATATACTATTCTGTAATGCATTTTTCTTCTTCCGGCCTGTCCATGCTCTGCTTTTCTGGCCCTTTCTCGTTGCTTTTTGCTATTAAATACACGCTATTATATTGCCCGCGGTTTGATACTGTGTTTATTTGCACTCCTGCACTTTCGTATTTGTCATTTTAATATATGTATACATATATATATATATATATATATATATATATATATATATATTGTGAGACGTAATAGGCAAATTTTGGTTCAGGCAATACAACAACCAAAGCAAGCTGAACAAAGGATTTAGACGAGAGGCACCAAAGTTCACAGCTAGCCCGAAAAGGTTTAAGAACCATAAATTCACGAATTAGCGATAGCAGCATCAGATGGAACTATGAGGATGTTGAGAGTTAGAAAAAAGTCGACGTGCCGCTAAGACGACATTAATTAATAAGAAAGGTCAATCATGCAGACAGCATTGATTATGAAACACTTTCCAACTGAAATTCAATCCGCTGAATGTATCGCATCTCTAAAATGCGATGCATTTAGCGGTTGTATTTTTTAATTATCACAGGACTACAATAAGTTATGTTACTTGAAAACTTAAAACTTCATCGAAAAAAATGAACTTTATTCAAATGAAGTCATCGAAATATAAATCGTCTGGATCTCTATGTAAAATCTATCTATGAATATTTTATTCATACGCTTTTATTCCAAACTCCAGAGTTAAATAATTTTGCTTGAATAAAAATTCAGTAAATCGTATGCAACTCATCTTGCAATGACTTGTCTACATTCTCATAAATTATCACAGTACTACAATAATTCATTTTACTTGGAAACTTAAAACGATGGTGGTAAAAGTACTTTCTAACTCCATGCTTAAAACTTCTTTGAAAAAGATAGTGCTATAAAATCGTCTGCTTCTCTATCTAAAATCAATGACTCCAGAACTAAATAATTTTACGTTAAAAAAATTCAGCAATTCTTATACAACTCATTTTACAGCTTGATTTGTTTACATTCTACTTACGTTAAAATTAGGCTTCGTTCTAGAAATAATCAAAGTTTGATAATCATGTAAACTCAAAAATATTGTATTTGCATTGGCGCAGAATATAGATACACAGACACAAAAATAAAGCGATTTTAGGACGGATGCAACATTAAATCTAAATTTAAAGGAAATTTAAAAATCACGATTTTTACTCTGGGGAAAAAGATGGATGCCATATTTTATTTTGAAGTGGGTCACGTGATCTCTTCATATTGCATGTATATAATTGTTATTTTTATTTTTATTTAAAAAACTATCGAATATATTTTGCTAACATTTTTTTATGTATATTTTATGGCATAATTTCAATATTTCCTAACATTTTCCAAACAATTTGTGAATTTTAACTTCGCTTAAAAAATGTTTCAAAAATTAGGTCCCACAGGGTTCAATGTATTTCTTTTATTCTACCCGGGTTCAATCTAAAAGTAATTGGGTGATATTATTATGCGTGATATTATTGGATCATATTCATTTACATTCCCACATGTCCCACAGACCGTCTCAACAACATACTAAAATTTAATTTTGATAAAGCCATTTTTACACAGATATCGTCCGAACGGACAGAAAGACAGGAAGAATGAACAACGTCATAAACACGTTTCAACTATGTTGTAAAGTGTTAATAAAATGATTGTAACAGTTCATCTAATTTATTTAGAAATAAGAAAACATTTTAAATATATGTCTTGTATGTATTCATCTTACATAGGTAAGATTTTAAAATATCGAACATTTAATTCACTCTTCGCGTTTTTATGTAAGATTATTTTATTTTATTTACCAATAAATAAAACATATAAATATGTGAATCCCAATATGAATTGCGCTTGTAATACCAAATTTTTTGTCAAAATTTCCGTCTTCCCTGCCAAAAATCTTAAGGTATATATATATATATATAAAGTCCTAAGTCATAAATATTCAAAGCCATTCAAAGTCATAAGCACGTATACTAGCGTTCATTGTAAAGTGTTAAAATTGTTTGCTCAGCTACGAAAATGTAAGGCTCTTTGAAATAGAGAACATAAATATATTTACCACTACGACTTTAAAGTTGTGAGCCAGACAACGACTCAAGTGCCTTATAACCCAAGCCAAATGAAGGATCATTAATGCAGTAAATGCAAAAAAGAGGAAGATGCCAACAGAATATATTTACAAACGTTCGACCTTAGATGTTCACTAATAATTATCGGTCTCAGATTGCCTCGAAGCCATTTTTAAAACAGATTGAATTAATGGTTATTGTAAATTAATTAATTATTAATGGTTATTGTAAATTAATTAATTATTAATGGTTATTGTAAATTAATGGTTATTGTTGAAAATGCATTTTAGTAATTGAGTGCTACATAAATATATATATATAATTTAAAATAAAACTGTGTAGTTAATGACCGATGTGTTATTTTCCAACTACGGTAAGTGAGCTTTTTTGGTAAATTTGGAGAGTTTTTGCGAACACCTGCAATGTTCGGAGTTATACCATACCCACGGAAATATAATGTAAAATAAATATTATAATCTTTTAAAATAAATATTATAATTTAAAACCTAAATAATTATATAAAGAATAATTAATTTTAGTAATATTTCTTATATTCCCCACATTTGCTTCCTCTTCTTATTTTGTGTGATATATATACATACATACATGTATATATATATATATATATATATATATATATATATATATATATATATATATAGGCAAATTTTAAATGCTATATATATATATATATATATATATATATATATATATATATATATATATATATATATATATATATATATATATATATACACAAATGAACCTAAAGAGATACTGCAATGTTTCATATGAAATCATTAAAATATTATAATGAAAACATAGAAATAAAATGGGGGGCGGGAATAAACAGACCATATAATATAAGAAATGAAACTAATTTAGAAAACAATGGAATTGATTGGAATGGATAACAATGGATATAAGGCAAATATATATATATTATTTATATATATATATATATATATATATATATATATATAATATATATATATATATATATATATATATAATATATATATATATATATATATATATATATATATATATATTCAGAGTAAATATGCATATCTTGTCGTCTCATTAGAGTTTATTAGCCAATATGTGTTTTGGAAAATATTTTCATTGAAATGCCAGAATTAAGAAGCTAATCGCTGTGGATTTTCTTTCCAATCTAAAATATATTGGTGTTTCAAGGAACTGATTAAATTTAATAAAAATTGTTTATCTAAACATTGGCCCTAGGGCCCCGAAAAACTGGAGCACCCCAGAACTTTGCTCAAATTTCCCAAAATATTTAGTTTCGCGTTCCAACGATAATTAAAGATCTCAAAGCGTTTGATAGAGAAAATTCCGCATTATTTAAAGTGCTTTAAATGTAGGGCCCCGGGGTTTCAAACACCTTTTCTAGTCTTGGGGGTGCAGACGGTGTGTGGGCCCCCTTGTGTTTGATTCCCTGCGAAGATCATTAATGATCCCAAAACTGATATGTATAGAAATATACTTAATCATTTTAAAACGTATATAAAAGGCATTTTAGTTTTAAGAACGCAGACTTACGCTTCAAAGTTATCCGTCGCTATAAAAATGACTGAAAATATTTCGATTTTTTTATATATTGGTACTTAAAACCATGCTAATACGCTGTTCCAAATGAAATCTTAAAGCATTATAAGAGCATTATAGGAGCATTTCATAAGTTTTAAACTTATGAAATGCTCTTATAACGGGAGCTTTGGCGCCTAATGAGAGTTCCGATACACTCTCAAAATAAGAGATTGTACTTGTCACTTATATTATGTGTCTTCATATTATGTGTCTTCATTATATTTCTCACTTGAATAGTTCTTACTAAATAATCCCATTGAATATATACTTAGTTATTAATTATATTATAGAAGTGTTTAGCCTGTCAAAGATAGGGAAATGCGGGAAACGTGTCGGACAAGTCTGTAGCACGTCTTTTTGCAGTTCGTTAAATTATGAATTTCTTGTTCATAAAATTCGTTAGCAAATTATATACATCGTACTAGTATTTAAGACTGTCGAAGGCATAGAAACTTACACTCTTAAAACGCTGAAGCTACAACTTTTAAATAAGCTTTTATTTGAAAATAATATTTGGTGTTTAGCGTGGAAAATAGTTGTGTCAGTTGAAAACTGGTCCAGATAGGTTCTGTCCCGTGGCTGAATTTCAGCCTTTTATGTTGTCGGGTGAGGCTTTGAGAGGGTTCTGAGAGACTTTGTCCTTACTATCCCCTAATTTTGTGCACTATGGGATAAAATCAAAATTCTGTCCCCGTTCGACTTTGTACAGTGGTTGACACTATAAGTGTGGGAATATTCAGCCTTCTAAGTCACTGTTGGGCTGCCAGAGGATCTGGGAAAATGTGAAAAAAACATAATCTGTGCCCCTGGGAGATGAAGTTGTAATTACTTTAGGTTCTGTGTTATGGCCGATACTTTAAATGTCCAAAGATTCAGCTTCTATTTCAGCAGGGGGGATTTTAGAAGAATTATTTGGTATCAAAAATCTATCCAAATAATTTAAAAAGCATGTTAGAAATTTTTTGCCCTAGAGCCTCTAAAATATTACTAATTTGAAGATAAAATCTTATCTTTTTAAATTACATGCCATAATAGAAATGGAAAATGCATGATATAAATGTACAACACATTGGTATAAATATATTTTTAACTTATTTTGAAATACTCTTCCGTTTTGTACAGAAGCACACAAAACAATAAAATTATATATTATATGATTGTATATAATTGTTTGTATGCCTTTTACAAGACACTGATATTTCTTTTCAATATAGTACTAAATATAGCAAAAATGGTAGAAACTACTTGATCGAAAATATCTGGGAGCAATAAAACCGAATATCAATGGTGGTCTACCAGTAGTAGCGCTGCCTTTGAAAAGCACTGATATCATGAAACGACCGACGAAGCTGGGGGAACTACACATTTGCCTGTATTCTTAGTCCAGACATTTTTTTTAACTTCTTTGCGATTTATCTTAGTACCTTATATTTTTTCGTCGAAAAATCGATAAAAATAAATCATGGTTCGAATCGGAAACTCGTGCAATGTACCGTGAGAAAGGAGGACATTAAAATGAAATTTATCGAATTTGACTTTTCCCCCACTTTTTTGATACTCCAGAATACCCAGAGGCAGCCATCTTGGATCGACGTGCAATAAAGATGATAAACTTTAATAAAAACGTTGAAACTGGGAAGAAGTGTCAAAATGAACGTGTTTTTCATTCCTCAATTTCCGCGAGAAATCTTGGGATGCAAAAATTGAATTGACTGAAGCGTTTTTTTTCCGTGTTCTACCTTTCCGTCAGATTGAAATGCTTCTGATGCTTTCACTATTGAATTTGAGAAGCAATAATATGGGATTTACATTCTGATTCTCTGGCGTTTATGAACAGTTCAAAAGTTGGAATATTTATAGAATTGAAAAACTACACTTTTATAGATTTTTGATATACGTTAAAACGACCACACTAAGAGTAAAATTTTTCTACATTAAAAATATGAAATATAAATATTGGTAAATTAAATCAAAATAGTGCAAAGATTAATTTTTGTGTTTTTTATTGTCACAATAAAATGAAAGCAATTGATATATTTTATAGAATATAATGCAAATACCAATTCACTGCGGTTCTATTATATCTATGTTAAAATTAATTACAATAAGTAGGTTAAATAACTGTATATTTTTAATTTATTCGGAATAACACAATTTTATCTTAATATTTTCCACCCGCTATTCTTAAATCAGTATTTCTATAATATTAATTCTTGCAAAATTTTAATTAATTCAATATATTTTTCTGCCATATTGTTTTAATTAAAATATCGCACTTCCACAATAACTCGAATTTTGGCTTTGATGTCATTTGATCGGACTCAGTTTGAAGATCAAGAGAGAAATCTAAAATTTCAAAAATTCGAATTTGGGGTGGGGGAGAATGGGGATAGGTACCAAAAACATTAAGCACTTCCACTATAGCTAGAATCTTGGTTTTAATGCTATTTGATCCGTCCAAATTTCGAGATCAAAGGGAAAAATCTATAATTTCAAAAATTCGAATTAGGGTCGACGGGGCGAAGAGGTAATCAAATCACCCAAAACCACTTTTCAAAATTATCAAACACTTTAACTTGAGTAAGAATCCAGGCTAAAACAATATCGAAAATTTCAAAAATCCAAATTAAGAGGAGTGATACAAAGAGATTTTCAAAAACTTACGCATCTCAAAAGTAATAAATGCACAATTTGATATCTTTTCGCTACCAACAATTTAATCTAGATAAAAGAAATTTATAGATATAATGCGATATAATTTACCATATTTTTAAAAATCGTTTCGTAGTAATTAAATAATTTGACGCGTGGAAATGATATTCACGACCCAGAAATAATAAAAATACAATTTTATACCGTTTCGCGATCAATCGAAAAATTAATCAATCCATTCGCGCGTAGAAATAAGAATCAATATATTTCCCCATTTACCATGTTAATAGAACCATAAAACGCGTACCATTTTTATGCCTAAATCTGGGAAGGTTTTTGATATTCGGAGAATTTATCAACATCTTTGAGTGAATATGTAGGTGTCACATTAAATGTCCTCTAACCATTTCCAACATACGAAGCGCGGGTGAATAATAGCTACCATCCATATATGTTTTGCAAATATTACTTCAAATATTGAAATAAACATTTCATAGTAGATAGGAAAAATTTAAAACTCTAAAAGATAGAAATATTTTTAATTTTATTTGTATATTAAATACATAAGAGCATCCGATATTTTCTCGGGGCGCAATTGCGTTTTCACGAAATAATTTTTTTGTTTTCAATTTTGATGCAAATGTTTGAAGATATTTTTCAAAATATGCTTACACTTGTAGTTGGATGTCAAATCATCAAATTTAGTTTTACTTTTTTTTCATTACTGGAATCGTTTAGAAAATTCTTGAAAAATAGTTGCATATATTTAAGTATTCTCCATAATGGAGCAAAACATGATGAGTAGCAGTTAAATTAATGTGTTGTAATCAAGTAACATTTCATACTAATTAAAAAATGTAGGGAAGAATCTCTGACTCTAGATTCATATTGTTAAAAACCAGAATCTAATAGAAGCTAACTCTTTGGTGTAACGCTGTTCGTAACACTTCTTAACAGTGAAGTATTCGGTGAAAAGTAGCCTCTTTTAGAGAAAAATAGCATCCCCCCATCACATGTAGTAACAAAATTAAATACCGTTTAATTGTAAAAGGTAAATTATCCTAATATTACTACAAAAATGCAGCATTTTTATCATTTGTACTAAATCATAATGTCTTGACACATTTCTTATGTAGAACTTTAAAAATGGAATAATGAATAATTTCAATCAAATAATAGCTTACTACGCGTTCTATGACATGCTATGATACTCGTATTTGTCCATTATTTAGCGATATAAAAATAAGGCCATAGCAAATGCTGGGGCTTTAAATTTGTGTTGAAGACCCAGACCGTCCGATTCATCCAGAGGACTTGAGCATCTATTTGGACGGCCGGCTTTAAATTTGTGTTGAAGACCCAGACCGACCGGCTCGTCAACAGGGACATGAGCAACCGATTAGTCGGCCGGGGCTTTAAATTTGTGTGTAAAAGTTGACATAAAAATAAAGCATCTATAAGTAGAATAATTAGCTAAAAGTAGAGCAATTGATTGTTAAGTTATTTCTGACTAGCACTGTAGAAAAAATATATTTCTGATTGGAGCTTCTATACATTATCCTTGAATTTTAATTTTCTATCCTAAAGAAATATAAAAATATCCTAAACGTGTGTTTATCTCATTAAATTTAACTAACAGAAATATTTTGGTTTTAGATTTGAACCAAAATTACATTTATACAGGGTTCTTTCAACGTGCAATATTTCACAATTTGTGCAGTATAAAACTGGAATTTGTGCAGTTTGAACAAATATATTTTTTAAAAGTTTTTCAGTGCTAATTTTGATTTTGGATCTTAGAAGATTTTTTTTTATAAAGTTTAAATTTGTTTAATCTAATGGCCATAAATATTTATTAAAATTGAAAAGTCTGGGTTAAAATAACTTCTTTGTAAGTTAAGCCCTTTTATTTACTAAAAAGTGCACAATACGTCTTGTGTGTATGAACTTTTTATTCATCTCCAAAAAGAAAAAAATGCCGTAATATAAACACATATTTTTAGCCTTTTTCTCATTAAATCGTCTTAAGTTGTATACAACCAACGATGTTCAAATTATATAAAATACAAAGAAAAATATTCGATTAAAATATTTTTACTGCCATTGTTCAGCAACATTTATGCATCATACTTTATTGCAGTTACGCATTTCTTTAAGAATCGTTCATTTTTAAAATAAATTTTAGTAATTTATTTTATTTTAAATATATTATATACACACTATACATGTTCGATAGCAGCTAATTGAACAATGCTGCATTGGAGCTTATATTTCATTCCAAGTTATCTTAGGGAGGGTGGTAACCCCCCGCCCCCCGCCCCGAACCGAGACGCAAAAGTTAGGATATTTTATAAAATTACTAAAATCGCCATATTTTGAACGTTGAAATTTTGAATGAAAAATTTGTTGAAATTTTGAATGAACCCCATCTGCAATGTATGTGTTGCTAATAGTGCCACCTTGTGCAGTAAGATTTTTTTTTATTTCCCTGCATTTGTACAAGTTTTGCAGTACAGTGGTCAATGACTCTGCTGGAAAAAGAGTAACGCATTTAAAGCGACATTCAAAGTATTTAATATTGATGAATGCATTGAAGGGAAGGGAATGCAGTAATGGCCAAACATTATTTATTTATGAATGTCAAATGTGTGAAATTATTCAAAATTATACGAAATATTGCAGGACGCACTTCGACTATTAGAGCTTGCAATTTCATCTCAGTAACCCAACAGTAAAGCGTCGGCTGGCCAGTTCGGAGATCCAGGGTTCAATTCCCGGTTGCGGCAGTAATTATCTTTACAATGGTGCCAAAACAAATCAACTCTGAAGGTGAGTGCAACGGTGTAGGGGGTCTGAAAGTGATCCTAGTACAACCAGTACGGATTCAGTGGACTCTGGAAGATTGACGCCGATTTT